>WTSP01014113.1:0-15413 GCA_025331215.1 Actenoides lindsayi
CAGTGAAACATTACCATTTTGTTACACCAAAATTCTATGTTAGTCTGAGGATAGGAATCAGAAGAATGTTGCAAGTTATTCTAGCCATTTTACCCCTTAAATAAAACACGCACAAACAAACAAACAAAAGTAAGTTATAAAATCATCAGTTCTAAAAAAAAAAAAAAAAAAAAGTTGCCTGCTATACACATGTATTATTTTAAAAATCAGTCTTGGGGAAACTGGATGAGGATTTCAGTGTATTTATTTAACCTATTAGTTTTGGTATTCTGTGAGGTTATATGGTTAGCATATAAGATGTATGCAAGCCTTTTCTTCCTTCATAAACTACATAAAAAACATCTGAAATCCAAAATATTCCCTAGAGTATTTTGCTTAGTGACAAACAAATCTTGACCTTATTGATTTTTAAGTTTTATTCCTGAACAAGGAGAGAATACATGGCCAAAAAGAAATTAGACTGCAAGGCAGAGAACAGGATGGTGCAGGTGTTCAGGCTGCTACAGCTTTAGATACACTTAAAATCTAAAGCTTTACCCATGCTCTAATGCTCCACTTCTGGTATTTTCCAGGGGAAAGAGGAGACAACCATGTCAAATGGCTTTAGTGAATAAATCTTCACAGTATAATCAGAGACAGAGACATTACTTCCTTGTGTATCCATCAAATCCCAATTATTCACTAAAAGACTACAAAATTAATAATACAGAATCAAGGAAATAGGAAACATACTAATTTGTAACACACTCAATGCAAAGAGCAGATTTAAGTCATCAGTCTAAACATTTTATTCAGACTAGTGTAATCACATTGCATAACAGATCTTAATCCAAGCCATTTATTTTCCATCAGTAGAGTCTTTATTGCACTTGATTGAAGACCAGCTACTAATGTTCATAAGAGAGGTATTTAGCACCATTTAGGGAACACAAATTCAGATGACAAAGAAGTGGAAGAAGAAATCTAAGGAAAGAAACATTAAATTTCAGAATTTCTCTCTAGGTATAGCCAGGGAAGTATAAACTTGTTCATTATTTAAGCAGATTTTTCATTTGCATATTCTAACAACTGGTATGTTGTCCTGTGACTGAAAGGAGCCAAGTTACAAATGATATTACCACTCCAGTCATTACAGCTTTACTAACGAAAGAAGTTTTTTGGGGTTTTTTTCATTTTTTTTACACTATCACAGAATTTAAAAATGCAGACATAGATGTCTCCAAACAATGGACTCACACTTGAAATGTAAAACATCATATTTATACGATTAATGATACCTTCTATTTTTAAAACATTTAATTATGCCTACTACTGGAAATTTTGTATTCTTTTCCTTGTTCATAAAATAAAAGTTCATAAAAAAAGTACACCTACTTTTCTCTGAAGTTCCTCACCTTTTACTTTTCTCCTGCCATTATATTTACAGAATTCAAATGTCAGAAAGTGCAATTTAGTTTGGGAAAGAAATACAGACATAATAAGCTGCCAATGCAGTTACACCATTTCCATTTCCAAGACACATCAAATTACAGCCTGTCCTCAATAGTTCAGGACCATGATAAATTCATCAAACCTACTACTGGAGACCCATTGTCCAATCTTAATTCTACTTTCAGTAAGTAGATAAAAGTTTGAGACAACATAGGCGCAGGAGTCTGTAAATGGCTTCTATTTCTGAGTGTAATTTGGATTGGACCAACCTATTTTTCTTTTGAGTAAGTGGCTTGCAAAGTGACCCAAAAAACACTTCTCAGTTTGTAGCAGAAGATTGTTAAAGTGAAGCAGATAAATTTGCCTAACTTTAGTGGCATTCAAAACCAAAATTATCGCCTTTTTGGTAGGTGGCTTTAGAGTAGTTTCTGTAGTATTTTCTATTGTAACGTTTGCTTTGTTCTTCTGTCAACCAATTGGAGGAAAAAGATAAACATATCTTCAAAGCTGCTATAAAATCCCTACTGTATTAAACCACCATGAACTATAATGTAGTAGAATAGGCAAGGAGGTGGGCAGAGCTGCCTGCAGAAGTTATGCAGATGAAGAGATGAAGAGCTACTGGTTCACTGTGCAACTCAGACCATGTATAGCACTAGGCGGTATTAATGGAGGAGTTAATCTCTCAGCCTGTAGCAGGCAAAATGGAAAACATGATGGACAAAAACTCTTCAGTGGCAGTGAAGTATGAAAATCTTTTAACTCCCTTAATCTCTCTTTTTATTTTTTTTATACTGCTGAAAGGTTTCTCAGTGGCACATAGAAGCAACAGTATTGACTTAAAAAGTCCTATGCCAATGCTATGTATTATCATTGGCTTAGATGAGCAGAACTGAATCCTTCTGAGTGGTGGATGCTGCAAGTGTTGACATACAGAGATTTAAGTCTAGACCTTCTAGTTTACTCCCATTACAAGGAGACAAGTTTGTTTATAGCAGAATGCAGTCAAAAGGTCTTCGCACTCTTCGGTGGTGATGATTATTCCAAGATGAATCCTGTGAACAATTGTTCCCCAGTACATGGATGTTACACTGTATATGTTTTAGACAACATAAGGAAAAAGTGGAAATTTTTCTGTTTGTCATCGTATCTGTTGTAGAAATTAAAAGGTAAATAAAGGACTACAAGCCAGATTTTTTTTCTAGCAGCTTGCATAGGCTACATTCTTTTCAACAGTGACCCATGAGTTTGGGTATCTCAAAGTCTGGCTCAGGATTGTACATGGATGAGTGTATAAAATTCTTGACTATTTAAAAAACCTAGAATCTTAAGCTCTTTACTACTTGTCTGTAAAAAAACCCAGTATTAATTATGCGGTTGAGATTATACAGAGTGCAAAACTGTAAAGCATCTTTAAACACAATTTTCCTGCTCAAATCTATAAGCTACAGATTGTCAAAGCTGATGGTTACTTTTATAGATATCACTGAAATTCAAGTATTTCATGTAGCACTTCTAGATTTTGAAATGTATGTCAGACGTGGGTCTGAACATCAGAGGAACAACTTGATTTCATACATGGCTATTTCATTAGCTTCTCCCAGAATTTCCTCAGCAGCAAGTTGCCCAGCAGCTTATATAGATATTATAAATCATGATTTCAGCTTAGGGAAAAGATCACCAAATTCCTTTTTCCAACCTATCATTGCTGTAGTCTCCAGAGGGGAATTTGACTGTCTCTTACAGTGCACCCATCCAATCTAAATACCAGGATGCTTACATGATTAATAACTGACTGATTCATATATGAGTTATGTATGACTGATTTCATATTGCTTCATCACTATGGTGACTGTGCCCAAAACAACCAGAAAGAAATTATGCACACTAGTCATATCTAGAGAGATGATTTACTGTATTTTTTTAATATTAACACCTGATTAATGTGAGTTGCAAATAGGAAAAAAACAGCTATGTGGTGTTTGTTTGTTTCCTTCTTTGACATAGGAACATGCTGAAGTAGGATGCCATCAAAGATTTAGACATGAAAGAGGTACCTCAGTTATGTCCTCTTCAGTTTTGCAGAACGCAAGTAAGAGAAAAGCATGTTTAGCTGCAGAGGGAAAAGGAATAAACTGCTTACTGATAAGACAAAAAGTAATGAGCTGAAATTTCTGTCAAGGAGAGGCAGAACAGGTAATGAGAAAGACTTTGTAATGGTGTGTTAGTTAAGCACCTGAATTAAACTGCAATGGAAGTAGTGAAATCTAAGTCACTGTAAGTCTTTAGGAACATATTTTGAGAATACTGTAGGTGCCATGGTTGCTGATTTAGAGTAAGTGAAAGCACTGGATGCCTCCTGTTCTCAGGGAACTATTAAAACACATAGTATTGTTCCAGCAGGTGCTGGAGTGGGCCAGAAAAGAGAAAATCAGGAATTGATCAGGCACTGGAATGGACTGCCCAGGGAAGTGGTGGAGTCACCGTCCTTGGATGTGTTTAAAGAAAGGCTGGGTGTGGCACTTAGTGCCATGGTCTAGCCGATGTATTGGCGTTGGGTCATAGGCTGGACTTGATGATCTCAGAGATCTTTTCTAGCCTCAGTAATTCTGTGATTTCATGATTCTGTGAAATGAAGAAAACAAAGACAAAAGGAAGAGGAAACTTTAGGAATTAGAAGAAGAAGGTAAACAAAAGAAAAAGTAACATCATTGGATAGTGCCAGCACATGTAGGAAAATGCCTATCAAACTGTTCATAGAATCATAGAATCATTTAATGCTTTGAATTGGAAAGGACCTTTAAAGGTCATCTAATCCATGTCCCCTGCTGTGAGCAGGGACATCTTTAACTAGACCAGGTTTCTCTGAGCCCTGTCCAACCTGATATTGAATGTTTCCAGGGGTGGGTGTCATTGTTTAGGTCCAGCCAGCAACTCAGCACCACGCAGCCACTCACTCACTGCCCACTCCCACCCTGATCCCACCCACAGAAGGATAGAAAGGACAATTGGGAGAAAAAGGCAAAAAAATCAAGGGTTGACATAAGCAGAATTTACTAGAACACAAAATAAGGAGAAACAACAGTAACAACAATAATACTAATGAAATAATATACAAAGGGAGTGATATACAATGCAGTGCTCACTGTCTGAACCACCTAGCCCTGCAAATGGACTGAGGAGCCCAAGAAGCGTATGGTATCAAACACCTCATTGCTGGTTCTGTGGCCTATCATGGCTGTGGCACCCTCACAACTTCTTGTGAAAATGAACCCTATCCTAGCCAAACCCAGGACAATGGGGCATCTGCCACTGCTCTGGGCAACCTGGTCCAGTGTATCACCACTCTCATTGTAAAGGTTGCTCCCTTATATCTAATCTAAATCTCTTTTAGTTTAAAACCATTACCTATTGGCCTATAACAACATGACTTACTGAAAAGACTGTCCCCATTTTTCTTATAGGCCTCTTTTAAGTACTGACAGGCTGCAATAATATTTTCCCAGAGCCTTCTTGTCTCCAGCCTGAACAACCCCAACTCTCTCAGCCTTTCTCATAGAAGGAGTGTTCCAGCCCTCTGATCATTTTTGTGGCCCTACTCTGGATCTGCTCCTACAGATGTCCTTCTTGTGCTGAGGGCTCCAGAGCTGGACACAGTACTACCTGTAAGGTTTCACCAGAGTGGAGTAGAGGGGCAGAATCACCTCTTGTCACCTGCTGGCTACTCTTCTTCTGACGCAGCCCAGCATAGATTTGGCCTTCTGGGTTGTGACCGCACATTACTGGCTGATGTCCAGCTTTTCATCCATCAGGATCCCCAAGTCTTTCTCTTCAGGGCTGCTCTCAACCCTTTCATCCCCCAGCCTGTACTGATACCAGGGGCTGCCCTGACCCAAGTGCAGGATCTTGCACTTGGCCTTGTTGAACCTCATGAGGTTCACGCAGGCTCACTTCTCAAGCTTGTCCAGGTCCCTCTGGATGGCATCGTGTTCCCTCGGGTGTGTCAACAACACTACTTATCTTGGTGGCACCTGTAACTTTGCTGAGGGTGCACTAGCTCCTACTGTCTTGTCATATATAAAGATATTGAACTGTACTGGTCCCAGTAAGGACTTCTGAGGGATACCTCTTCTCACTGATGTCCATCCAGACATTGAGCCATTGACCACTGTTTTCTGGATATGACCATCCAAACAATTAATTTTCTATCTAATAGGTCATCATCAAACCTATATTACCTGTATTTAGAGAGAAAGATGTTGTGGGGGATGACATCAAAGGCCTTATATAAGTCCAGATGGATGACATCCATTGCTCTTCCCTTGTCTACTGATGTAGTCACTCCATCAAAAGAAGGCCACAAGTTTGGTCAGGCAAGACTTGACCTCGGTAAAGCCATGCTGGCTGTCTTGAATCACCCCCCTGTTCTCTATGTGCCTTAGCACAGCTTCTAGGAGTGTCTGTTCCATGATCTTCCAAGGCACAGAGGTGAGGCCGACACGTTGGTCATTTTCTCCTACAGTGGGAAGGACTTTGCTTCCGCAGTCCCCATCTTGCAGTGTTTCCACTCGAGAGGTGTGGAAAGAGAGTTTTCTATTCTAGCTGATAGCTCCAAAATGAAGACTGAAGGTTTCTCTGCTGAATAACCCTGCACTAGTAGAAAAAGAAATAAAAAATTTGATCCTTCTATAATCTTGAAAATTCTGGACTCTCAATTTAAAATACATTATTTTTCATATTTTTCTCAAAGGTTTCCCTAATAGTCCACCTTTTCATGGTGTTTCAGAACAAATCCAAGCCATTGCAAAAACTATTCTGGAAAAAGCTGAGCCCAAGGCTCCATTTTGTATTACACAGTAGCTTCTGCTCTCTGCAAAAGATCTCTGAATTTTATTAGTTATTCAGAATAAAGATGACAAAGAAGATGGCCTGGGGAAGAGCTGCAAGTGTCTTTTCTCGGTTGCAAAAAGCCCATGAATGTACTAATAAATCTGCAGAATTTAATATGTGTGTGGTTTGTTGGTTGGTTGGTTTGTTTTTTTGTATGTTTACTTGTTTGTTTTTATACTTGTAGGAAACATTTGATCCAGATTTTAAAAACAAGAGCAGCTCTTCAATTTTCCTTTCTCCATACAATTGCCTTTCTGATCCATCTTTTGTCTTCAGAATCCATGAATCTATGAATACCTTAGCAGATGAAAAACATTGATACTTAAAAAAAGGTGGAGGTTTGTTAAGGTTGAATCTATGCATCTGCATTTGCTGTGAGATTGTGTCATGCTGAAAAAATGGAAAAGATCAGACATAAAGGCATCTACTACATTATGCCACATCTGTTGATCTGTTTTGCATTCTACTAAGAGGCAAAATGATCCCCAATGTGCTATGCTTCCCCCCATACTTAGCGCACTTCCATTAATCTGGTATTCTGCAGGCTGAAGCTGTATCTGTACTTTTACAGTCTGAGTTAACAAGGGTATGAGGCAGTTTTATTGTAACCTTGAGTCATCTTAATCATGAATTGTTCTTCATTTGAAATAATCCTATGAAATTAAATTACACTGAATGTGTATACTTAAAAAAAAAATTAGAAACAACAAGAATGACTGAACACAGCAGAATTTAGAATAGCTGCTTATGCAAATACAGCTAGAAAAGCAAAACAAATCACTTTGTTTATCAGTTTGCTATTTTCTGTGCCCTAATGCAGGGTCTGATATGGTCATTTAAATGTTTATATTTGGAAGTGTTAGAAGCTTAAGTAGCTTTTAACACATGTACTTAATGAGTACTGAAGATGCTCATTAGTGAGCTCCAAATATAACCTTCTCCCAGGCTCTCTAGGTTGACTGTGAAAATTTCTTTATTGAGAGGTTCAGTAAAAAAAATAGAAAATTGTTTTGCAAGCTTGCAGTTATGTTGTCAAATTTCCTAGGGGGTTCTGTCAATGTCCTTCTGACCCAGGCTAACCACTTTCTCAACTCTCTTCTCCTACATTCCTTACAATGCAACCATGACAGTATTTTAAGTTTCTCCTTGCTTTTTTCCACATCCCTTTCTGCTGTAGACTCTACAGTTGCCTTTTCTTGTCCCCAGCACTGTGCAATAAGAAGCACTTGGATTCCCACATCCTCACCTGTTCTGTTACAGCCCTGTCCCAATCTAGTAGCTGTCAGGGTGGACGCACCATGTTTTGGCTTGGGTCAGACTGGTGCCAGAGCTGATGGATGGCATGACCATGGCACAGTCCAAGCCCCTAGACTGATTGCAGCATCACGGAGGCACCACTGACTTCTCCACCACCCTCTGATGGGGTGTCTCCATTCTGCCTGAGCAGTGCATTTCACAACACTTTGGGAAATGTGGTTATCTTGAGACTATTTCTTCCTGTCAGATTTGATTGAAGTAGGTAAAACAATGCTGGTAGAGGAACTGACAGACAGGTGAACAGGCTGTTGCCATAAACATCACTGTATAATGCCCTAAGCATAATTTTCCACAGAAACCATAATAATAGGCAATCATTCTTATGGCAATAAAACTACAGCCACAGTCACTCTTCAGCCCTAATTTGCCTTGAGTATAAATTAAGAAAAATCACATCCAGGTTAATGAAGCTGCCATAGAATACTGGCCAGTAGCCATTGGAATGTCTGCAGTGTCAGGCTTAACCCTTGTTTTTCACTTTCAGAAACAAGAATGATGCTAATCTCATGAGATTTCATCTTTGTTCAAATTTTATTAAAGAGAAATAAACTAATGATTCTGATTGGTCTATAAAAGAAAAAAGATTCAAGTGATTTGTACGGATCACAGAATCACAGAATGTTAGGCGTTGAAAGGGACCTCCAAAGAGCATCAAGTCCAACCCCCCTTCCAAAGAAGGACAAAACCAGAGCAGATCACTCAGAAATGCATCCAGACAGGTCTTGAAAGTCTCCAGAGAAGGAGACTCCACAACCTGTCTGGGGAATCTGTTCCAGTGCTCTGTAACCCTTACAGTAAAGAAGTTCTTCCTCATGTTGAGGTGGAACTTCCTGTACTTGAGCTTGAATCCATTGCCCTTTGTCCTACCACAAAGCACAAGTGAAAAGAGGTTATCCCTGCCTTCTTGACGCCCAGCCTTTACATATTTATAGACGTTAATTAGGATCCCCTCTCAGTCTTCTCCTCCCCAGGCTAAAAAGCCCCAGGTCTCTCAGCCTTTCCTCCTAAGGAAGGTGTTCCAGTCCCTTAATCATCCTTATAACCCTCTGTTGGACTCTTTCAAGTAGATCTGTGTCTCTCTTGAACTAGGGCACCCACATGGGCAAAAGAAGAGGCCACTGGTCTTACTCTATGATTATTCAGATACATAAGTGTATTCATTTTCTCTGGGACACAGTACAACTGTACAAATTTTTCAACCATACTTCCATACTGTTTGTCTGGCTTGTAGAACTGTCTACTCTAAGTTATTAATTGTCCTTTTAGTAGCAGTTTCTTTTCCCTTCAACAATATATGCTGTCTGTGGACTGGATATACAACTGGAATATAATTTTCCAATTTGCAATGCAGTTTTCTTTAACATAAAATTAATATAATCAGTTGCAGAGTAGCATTAGATTTATTTTTCAGAAAGTTCATTTATACATTTCCTTGAAGAAAAATATTCAATGTTACTTCTGAAATTCATGCTTACTTCAGTGAAAAGTATTCCATCAAGATATATTCAATTATACATGTGCATCTGAGTATCTAAATACAGCTGACTATATTGGTTTTGCTCGTGTTTATGGGGGAGAGACTTGTACAAATATGAAGAGGAAAAAAAAAAGATCTACCTACCCCACAGTGTTTTTGTCCATAATATTCCCAACATGGCTGGGAATTTTTACACTTTCCAAAGACAGCAGCAGAAAACAGTACAAAAATGAACAAAGAGAAACTGTAAGATATGGTAGTGAGGGCTCTGGGCTGAGGTTTCTGTTCCTGATCTCCTCAGCTTTGACGCTGCCCAAAGTGAGGAGATGCTGCTTTCTACCACTTGCTGTGTGAGTCTGCATTATCGTGCTTCCTTTCTAGTACAGGAGCTATTTGGTTTGGGGCATTGAAGGTTTTTGCCCTCCTCCTAGTTATTTACTGAAGGTAGCATTGCCACATAATAAAAATGTGAGGAATCACAGATGAAGAGATCAGGGTAAGACTTTTAGATTTATTTTCCCACAGGAACCTTCTGAATTTAAATCTAATAGAAGCATCTGATTCATTCATGATATCTGGAAACTCTAGAATCTGTAAGGAAGTAATGAAGCTTTATAACAGGAAAAGTATAATATAATGCTCATATATTATGTTTTTCTTATTCCCTTTGATAATTAAATTTCAAACATGGTGACTGGCCCTCCCTAGGCAAAACTGACCTCCTCCCCACTACCTCCCTCTGCCGCCCTACCTTGGATAGCTATGATAGATTATAATTAAGGGTTAAAGGATTATTACTACTTGATTTGTGGGTGTAAATAATATTTGTATTGAAAGTGTTTGACCAAAGTTTGAATTCAAGGCTTCTGACCCATGGTTCACAGTATGTACAGAAAAGCTCAATGTAGTCAACTGACCAGACTTGTTGAATTGAATGCTGTTAGAAGGTAGTTCTTAGAATGCACCCCTGGTTTAATTATTAGATCACATAGACTGTCTATTCAGTTTATCTGTCTCTATATTAGTGATAAGATATTGCTCCTTTTTGTTTAAAGTAAAAGAAGATAATAAGAGGTGAATTAAAGGAAATGAGACTTAACTCACAACACTGAAAACCTCCTAAAAAAAAAAAAAGTTTTTCTTGCAACAACATTCAAATAAATAAAATATAATGAAGTTAAATTTTGAAAAAGTTTCTTTAATTTCATAGATGTTCTGTTGTTACACTGCAGCAGTATGGGAAAGGTAAAATGTATATCACTGGTAGAAGGCATGTCCTCTCTGTATTCTTCAGAAAATGTCCCAATATTTCAATGATTGTTTTGTTTGTAAGTTAGGCTAGATAAGAAGGCCCCATTTTCTTTTTGTAAATGGCAGTGTTTTATTGTGCCTTTTTCTGATTGTCTTTTTTGATTAATTGCTTCTCTTTTCTTCTTCAGCATGAGTCCATCATTTAAATAACCTTAGTCCAGATGCACATAAATCACTGGAAGTCCTGGAAAAGGACAGGAACACTTAGATTTTCAATTAGCTTCCACATTTAACAGCTGCTGTTAGTACTGTCTACAACAACTTGTCATGCCAAATATATTGCAATTCGTGAGCTCAGATCTATCAGTAGTCCACTGAGGGCACCACACAAAAACACATAGATGTCATCACTGTATCTGTGTTTTGCATATTGGTAGGATGACAATCTAATCAGATTTTGTTGCAGGCAAATGTTTTCTTTCAGACTTGGTTCATAATGACTACTACGTATGGCATTTGGCAATTTTACATTGTCTACTTATAAAAGCAGATTTTTTTTTTTCTGCTAGTGTTTTACACCTATTATACTCTTTAGCACAATCCAGATTTTTCAAGCTTTGTGTGCAAACCATTTTGAATTCTTAATTAGGTGTAGTAAAATAAAGTATTGGAAACCACTAAGTACATGTAGACCAGTGGTACTCCCTGTCTACAATGAGGATATTTTTAAGCTCTTGCAGCAACATCGTCTAACATGTGCTCTCCCACACTAATTTTTACATTGGTTGCCTCTGCTTGAGCCATCATCTCTGGCAAGCATGATATGGCCTATTCTTCTTAGACTGACAAGCCTGTAAGTTACAATATTATCAGAATCACGGCCAGTAGATTTGGCCTCTTTGTTTTGAAGATTGTGAAGTCCCTTCACTGAACAGCTGCACAAAGCCAGACCCAAGCAAGGATTTTGCAGAACTGCATGAGTACATAAATCTCTGGGGCCACTGACTCAGTCAGTCAAATAGTCAGATTATTTATGTGTCACAGTGCTTGTAATGAGATTTTCGATAGTATCAGCTCAATATTAACCTTTAGTGGCCTATTCTGGGTTGGCTTTTTTTTTTTATGTGAGTAATTAGAACATCTTTCCAGTTCTTCAGTCTCCATTCTGCTTTGGACTATACCGTAAACTCAGTGTAATTATTGAATGGCTCTTACTCATATTGGAAAAATAAATTTTAATTTTTATGCTCACTTTCTATCTGGTTGTTTAGCTAAGAAAATTCATAGGCCATTCTTCAGCTCCAGATGCTTCCAGCTACTGCATGGTTTGCAATAACAGGGATTTAATAAAATGCTTCTAGACAATATGACCATAAAAATATTTAAGACAAATAAATCTTTCATCCATAGGCCTCAGTTAGTCAGATATGGCTCTACACATACATTTGAAAAATGTCTAGTGATCATTAAATTCAGAAAGCTCACAGACTACTGGCCTATTGCATCACAGAACTACCTTTGAATTTTACAGACTCCATAGTATTACAAAGGCATTTGAAAGATTGCAGATGTATGTATAAAAGAATCTTGCATCCAAGCACTTAAAGTTAAGTGTTGGTTTCCACAGGACTGAGGGAAGTGCCCCATGAGTCCTTACAAGTAGATACAGATTTATATCAGATCTTCAACTGAAAGCAGGAAATTTTCCGAATAAAATGTAGATGCAGAATGTGTCAAAAGCAACCATTTATAAGGAAATTCAAAATTTGATCTTTTAATTACAAATCACAGCTTTTCTCAAGTTTTGCATCTGAACCATGGACAAAATTTGACCTGTGTCCATCTACATTAATTTCCAGTAGTCTTGGGCAGTTTTCTGTGAATAAAGGTCATGAGTGTATAAGGGAAGTACAGAGCACTCTATCCTGGAATATGCACATTTACTTACTTAATAATTTCAGTTACAAAACAGTGTTTCTTATTTTAAATTTCAGAAATGCACAATTAATATATGTTTTAAGAGAGTTTCTATACTAATTTGCATTTTATAAAGTATGTGGTAGAGAGGAAGAAAACTATTTTGAGGACATGCAAGTAGAGTATCTTAGAAACACTGTTTTAATATCTAAGCCAAAAATTACAGATTTGCCCTGGAAAATTTTCAGAATCTGTTCTCATTATGCAGGCACAATTGAAGTTGATAGATCTTGAAGGTCTCTTCCCACCATAATGATTCTATGACTGTGATGAATGAGGATATACCCACTTCTAAGGAGTATAATGATATTTTCTTCAGCATGAAGCCACATGGAAGTTATTCAGGCTTAATTCCTGGTAATAGGTGTCTGAAGTCTAGCAAAGTGACTCAGGACAGACTCCTGATGGTGAACAAAGTCAAGACATTGCAATTCTGTTTTGAAATGCTTTGAGATTTGATAGGCTTCCAGCTCTATAGAGTGGTTGCATTGTGCTTGTATTCAGAACTGCTAAGGAGCAAAATTGGATCCTTCATGGTGGTGGCCAGATGGATACATTTACATCAGCATGACATCTTAGCAAAGAGCATTTCTATTATTTCTCCTTAGTATGAGAATGGAAAATTCTAAGTGGACAAAGTTAAACAAACAGAAGTAGAAGACTGCATGGTTGTCTCCAGTCCTCCGGAGTGACTTCATTTGTTCCTTTGCTAAAAAGTGGACCACTTTACTTCTATCCCTTCTTTTCATGAAGTTTCTTATTAGTGGGTGCAATGAATACTTTAAATGAGGGTATCAATCTAGGAAAGGCTCACAAAACTCTGTCATAATCCCACATCAGCTGAGTACCTTTCCAGGGCCAAGCAGGTACTTGAGAACAACCCTAATTCTCTCAGGAATGAGGTGCAGGTATATCAAGAAACCATGCAGAGGGTTTGTACAAGTTTGATGTTTATCCTTTCCCTCTCTCCTTATGGGGGGGATGGCTCTTCAGGACATGTTGATGTCTTTCCTTATGGATTTGGACATTACAGTCATCCCAAACTCTGTATATTTTGGCTCTGATTTTTCTTTTATTTTCATGCTTCTTCAGTGTTACTGAGATCTTACAGGACTGAGTTAAGACTTAACTTGTGTAAGTAATGATGCTCCTGTTCTGTAAGTAGGAATGCAGCATATAAATACACAGAAAAGCAAAATAAAACACTGTAGATTGCTAGTAACTCACCATGTAGTTGGATGATGTTAGAGAGAGTGGTGGCTTGGAGACTAACTAAAGTGAATATACAAACATATACCTCTATATAAGATAAATCACTTAAGAGGGGGAGGAATCGTCATCTCCTTGTCATCTGGTTTGCTGTCAGCTGACTTTTACAGCTGCCTTTCAAAGCAGAATGCTTCTTGCAAAGTGCAGTTACTCAAGCTGCTATTTATTTATTTATTTATTTACATGTTTGTCATGATTTAGGGTCAGGGAGGCCCCTTAGACCTATAACAGATGCTCTCTGTTAACTGCATCCCTCCCCAAAGGGGAAGAGAAAGGGAATAAGGGAGAGAGACTTAGCCATTAGAAAAGCAAACTAGAAACAGCTTTAGTGAAAAGGAAAATAATAATAATAATAAATATGGAATATATGCAAATATACACAAAACCAGTAGCATACTCAACCTCCTTGATGGTAATTATATCACCATCACCACTGATGCTGTGGAGCAGGCACCAGGGGATTCCCAGACTGGGTCCAGCAGCAGATGGTACCTGTGTTCAGGAGCTGGATTCTAGTACCAGATTCAGTAACACACAGATCAGGATCGAAGGCAGAATGGACAGAGTCCTCCTTGGATGCCCTGAGGAAGGAACCAAAAGAGGACCTGAGCCAAGCCAAGCAAAGCTGGCAAAGTGGTGCAAGAGGGGAAAAGAGCCAAAGACCCCTTGCATCCCTCAGATCTATACTGAATATGATGTATAAGGGATGGAATCCCTCGTTGGTCAGTCTAGGGTCACCTGTCCTGTCCACTCCTCCCTGCAGGTGCCTTTCACTTTTCTGAACCCCTCAACGTGGTACACAAGATCCAGCGGTGTCCTTGGTCTGCACACCCATCCTTGGTAGTAACTCTAAACATGGGGTGTTATCACTGCTAGAGGCAGACACTGCCTGTGAAAGCAGGCTGCTAACTTCAGACAGTGCATTTAGTGAGAATCGACTGAGCTGAAAAGTAAAATCACTGAACAGAATTAGTTCTGTTCTCCCTCAAACCAGGAGAATGCTTTTGTATATATGGGTTATCATTAAATTATTTTTTCAGTTCTTCTTTACATGAGTAGAAAAGGTAATTTGTACAACTCTGAAGTATACAGGAATCCTCTTATCATACATTTCCGAATCATGTAGTAAGCACAGAAGAGTCAAAATCAGTTCTGATAGTGTCATAAGCTGCTTTTTGTGAAGGGTCTTCTACTCTTTTGAGACTGTTTGTTATAACTGTTGTGTCTTTCGAATAGTCCACTGAAGGGGAGAATATGGGGTAAACACGTAGACAAATTATAGTGGTCAATTTAGTTTGCAAGTCCTTTCTCTCTGTTTCTGTATAGCTTCTCTTCTGCCCTGTAAGACTTCATAAAATGTGAAGTCCTAATGAGTGATTTTGCCTTATTCACATCTCTGTTTTATGTAGGTGGCCCAGTATCCTTCCCAGCAAAGAAAATTGAAGTGCAAGAATAGCTTCCTTTGTTGAAGTCAAGATACAGACATGCCATTCCTAATAGGTTCAGTACTGAAAACAGCTTACTTCAACTCCCTACATTTATCCATGTCTATTTAGCTATGAAGGCAAGTGAGATCCAGATTTCCTAATCACAGAATCACACAGAATCACAGAATGTTAAGGGTTGGAAGGGACCTCGAAAGATCATCTAGTCCAACACCCCTGCTAGAGCAGGTCACGACAGAATGCATCCAGGAGGGTTTTAAATATCTCCAGAGAAGAAGACTCCGCAACCCCTCTGGGCAGCCTGTTCCAGTGTTCTGTCACCCTCATAGTGAAAAAGTTTTTCCTTATGTTTCTGT
>WTSP01014113.1:36120-64867 GCA_025331215.1 Actenoides lindsayi
TAGAATGATAGGCAAAGGGGTGCTGATAACTAGAGGGTGACAATCAGGAGGGCGTGTGAGGGGGGGCGAGGCGGACGGGGGGGGGTAGAGATTTCTTTGAGCTATTTGGTATGTATTTCACATCAAATATCACCTAATCAGGAAAATACCACAAATGCAGTTTCATATGAAAAAAAGAATGTCTAACTGCTACTCTCATTTAAAACACAGTTAATGAGCAGTATTTCTGAAAACAGTAATGGAATATTTCTGGGTTTCCCCTGGTGCAACTGGCTATGAAGACAGTAGTTGGTCCAAAACAGAAATATAGATGCATTTGACTATTGACTGTGAAATGGTGGGGGTGATAATAAAAATCACTGTCTGGAGCTGAACAGCATCTTCTGAAAGAGATTATAGGCTTGAACCATACTGAGCTGTTAATCAGTCTGCTATGAATTTCTATGCCAGATCACTAGAAATGTACATTCTCAGCATTAAGCAGTTATAAATATGTCTTGGGCACTGCTCCTGAGTGTTCAGGGCTCTTGCAGGAAAGCTCAGGACAATTTTCATGTCCTGCAGGCATTGCTGTTAGATGACATGGGGCTTTTTCTTTTTTCAGATACAGAGTGCATTTTCATGCTGATCTTACGTCACTTAGTGGAAGGAAAAACCATTGAGTTGTATGCTGTTGTGCATTGAGTGTAAAAATGTAAAAGCTGCATTTTCTTGAATAGACAGGGAAATTTCTCCCCCTCTTAAACAAAGTTTATGTTGTTTATGTAAAGTTGCCCAGATTCCTGCAAAGGAACAGTATGTGCTTGCTCCTGTCACAGTGCTATTTATTGTATTGATCACTGGAAGTTTCAGATATGATGAGAATTATTTCCTGTTTAAATATGCATGATGCCTCGATGGCCAACCTAAGTTTTTGGACAGCAACTTGCTTTAGTACTGTCCTTCAGGAGGGGAAAACTGTTGACTTGCATCCCTTTTCTCTTTACATTAGCATTAAAAAAATATATCCTTTTTCAGACAAAAAATTGATGTTGTGGTTGTATTGTATAACTGTACTTGGCTACTTATGAATCCAAAGCACTAAGATTTAATATTAAGCACTGGTGTTTTTATTACACCTAAAAAATGGCTCTAATGGCAAGAATTATTCCATCATCAAAACTCTAAATTTCTAATGAATATGATGTAGGAACAACTGTCTTTTTGGTATTCCTGAGTGTAGCAGCCACAAATATTTTCTCTGAAGTTAAGTAAAGAAAAATAATTGGAAAAGTCATTAATGTTAATAGAAACAAGAATTATCATTATTACTAGGAATGGTAAAAAGAATATAATTGATACCTATTCTAGGGCATCTACACTTGTAGCTAAGAGTTGGTTTTAATAGTTTCTGCTATTTTTGGGACCATAGCAAATTATCTCTCTCACACACACACCCACACACCCTCTTTTTTTTTTTTTTTAACTTAAGTGTGCAATAATAGCTATTAGGAATTCCAACTCGGAAATTTCCTTGAAAATGAGTTTGTGTTGGTTTTTGCCATAACTTGGATACAAAACTTGTCACTTTTATTATTGATATAAGAAGGCTGATAGGCCAAATCTACCAGTGCCAGGAAAGACACTACTGATATAAACTATAGATGAGATTTTTTTCCAAAACTAATGGAACTATTACTGCCAGTTTTTGCCAGCTCCTTTGTAATGAAACGCCCCTAGGCTGAAGCAAAGATTGTTCAAATTTCATAGAACTATTTGAAAATTAATATCTGCAAGGACCCAAATAAATTGCTTCCCAGAATTTTTTCTCTGATATTTTTTTATCCAGACCAGCTACAGTTTAATAGCCACTATTGCCCACTTCTGATTGTTCTGTCTTTCCTTCTAAGACTCCCCTGATCTCCATAACCTGGTGTGACTTGCCACTGTTTGCCAGGAATTTCCAACTTCTACAAGCACCTGTAGGGTTGAACAGCCTTCCCAGGCATACCAAGCTGCCAGGTACACCAAGCTGCCAGGTACACCAAGCTGCCTGATCTCTTTTTGCATATGATGTCCTTCATATTTAAGATGATGCCCTCTTTCTATACAAAGCTACATCCAGAATGAATCTGATCCTGAAACTGGCTTGCAGTTTCTCCTCAAAAGGCAGTCTAGGCACAACAACTTTGCTCTCTCTGTCACTATTTTACTATTCCAATATATTTTTTCTTAGTCATGACCAGTGAAATGACCATGAACCACCAGCAGAGTGTAGGTTGGGCTGGAAGTAAAGTGTGTGGAAGGAGGCCAGCTCATGCTACCATGCACAAGAGACCAGACTGGGCAGCCCTTCCTTTTCCCCCTGCAAAACTCCTCTTGGAGCCAAGCCAGCTGCCAAACCACTTCAGCTTTGCCAGTTTTGGGCAGTATAATACTAAAGGTGTTTCATAAATTGTACTCCAGGTTATTTAGAGATCATACTGGCTTTTTGCCAGGTAGGGGTGTGGTGACCAGTTTGGAAATGTGCAGTGTATATGATACATGGCACACATTTCTGTTTCTTTTTCATCACCTACCTGCAGGGCAGAGTTAAGTTTGCTTCAAAATCTTAACAGATTTGGATTCTATATGCATTCACACTCATCTGCCTGTTTAGATCTTAATTTACTAATGCCTGAACTTGAGGTAATTAAGTAGTTTGTCCTATGTTCTTGAAGAGTACTTTCAAATTTTATGCCATTTTGGCATAGCTTTTGCCTGTATGTTCTTTGTAAGATCTCATTTGATTTGCACAACTGCTAAAATAAGAGATGCTAGAGGCTGTATAAATATCAAGTTGTTCTCAGGTAGATGACGAAGTTATTTTAAAAGGTGAAGATACATTATTTACGCTAGTCATAGGTAGATTTCTATCTTCCAGATGACACACATACTGCTAATGAATAATCTTTTTTTTTCCCCTTTTTTTATTTTTAATTTTCAATAAACAGATTTTAACGGACACTCATGATGACTAACTATAAACTGATTTCTAATAAGCAAGTAAATTTTAACCCAGCTCCACAATGTAAAGAACTTATAGTAACTCATCTTTTGTTTCAGCTTTTCTCTTCTACATTTTCTTCTCAAATGCCTATGCTATTCTGGATGAGTCAGCAGGTTCTGAAAAGGTTTTGGTCAGTCGTGATCCTCTTTAAAGCGAAACCAAACTATTCCATAGCCTTGGAAGCTCTGTTCAGGAGAGTTATTAAATGTCTAGTGAACAATTTTGGGTGGTCCTAGAAGGCTTTCATACTCTTTTGTAAACTTTCCATATTTTCCAAATAGTGGTTTGAAAAGAGTTGATGTAGAAATTGAGGCATGAAGGAAAAAGTTACTGCTAAAAATTACTTTAATATTGTCCACCAGGAGAGAAAAACTGTAGACTGGCACACAAGGCACCAACAATCCCAGTCACATTTTAGAAGAGGGAATGGGCTGAAAACAACTTCCACTGCAGTTGTAGCTACTCAGCACTTAAGCAAACAAACTTGAAGGTGCTAAACTGAATACCCAGAGAAGTGCATACTTGATGAGCAGTTAGCTTTCGGTGACTTGCTCACATCATATACAAATCCTGTTGTAAGACAGCAATTAACTCCCTTAATCACGAGAGTGCTTTCTCATCTTGCAGTCCCCAACCTTATTCACAGTTAACCTTCCATCTTCTGTAACAGATGAGAGAAACTAAGTTTTATTCACTACATTTGTGTTTTACCCTCAAGCTCTCATTGTTCTGTACATTGGCAGAGTGATATGGAAAAAAATATCGTGTGATGAGGTAATTACAGCTTGTGTTGTAATGTATGTGCCCAAGGGGCTTGCAATAACATTGCATAGTTTCCTAGCTCTGCCTGTAATATAAGTATGAATGGAAGAGACCTAAAATTCTCTGAAGCAGTAACATTTCAGAGATTTTTATGACTTTGAAATGCAATCGTTACTTTCTCGTAAATGATAGATATCTTCTTGGGAAGCACCAAGACAAGACTCTTGTCGAGTGGATACAACAAACATAAACAGAAAGTGGAATAGAAACAGGTCATCTCCTGCAGAGTAAATCAGGTTCAGATTGCATCAGGTAACCAACAATTCATCAGTTGTATTGCAGCTGCCAGACATCTGGGTTTGAATCTTGACCAGGAATAGTTAGAATTCAAGGTGTTCTGTAAAATAAAGTCATCCTGGTTTGGCCTTTCTTAATACCTCTGAAATAAGTTCATAAGGGTTTAGTCATTACTAAGAAATAAGTCAATTATCTTCAGTTCATTATCTTTTTATGTTTTTTCTTGATGCTGGAGAATCTATCCCTGGCATAATAAACATTGTTCACGGGATATCTTAAGTCCAACTTTGTATTGTTGTGGCTGGCAGAAGAGAAGTTTTCTATTCTTTTGAGTCATAACAGCAGTCATCAACTTACAGTAGACTTCCTGACAACTATTTTCTACTGCCATCCTGTGGACATGGTTCAACCGCATTTTGGTGGAATTTCATGTTAATGTTTTTAAGGCATGGTATGCTGAATCTATGCACTGCTTTGTGCAGTAGTCCAAGGCAGGAAGATGAATTCCACAGTTTTTACTTGCACACTGAGTGCTGTAACTGGCCAAGTAACAATATGCATATTTGTACTGATTTTTTAAAAAGTACTTAAAATGTCTGGACATAAGAAAAGTGTCCATAGCACATTCAGAAACTCTGGCCTTTGCATATTATTAACACCCACAAAAGTGATATTCAGAGTTTTTGGTAACTTGCCAGATAGGCTCAGCACTAGCTCTGGCAAGAAAGTTATCAAATACCTGTGCTCTACATTCAGTAGAACTCCACTGCAGGACAATGAAGTCTTTAGCTACTCTGACTGTCAGCAATGGAAAAGTGGGTCTGAAGTACTTATGTAGGAATAAAAGCACCTGGTCTAAGAAAGAGCATATGTGGCAATCAGGAAATCTTTTAATCTAAAGGCTTGGATAATCCCTCTATTTTTAACTATTTGGATTCTTGCCATTTTTATGTGGGGCTTGGGTGAAAGGAAGCTAAGCTTTTTTCTTTGTCACAGCTTTCCCAGGAAAAGAATTAAAACACATTGCAAACAATTTGTTTTCTCTAACTTTCCATCTTTCTCTTAGACTTTTATAAGACTTCTGCATTTTTACTCATATCAGTTCTAAAATCTGTAACTTTTTTTTTCTTTTAAGGAAATCCCAAATTGATTCACCAGCATTATTTTACTGAAGACCCAGTAACTGATCAGCATAACAGAAATTGGTGTATATAGTAACGGCCTTATGCCTTCAGTTTTTTTCACTTAATTCATTCATGATGCTGAGATGACACATCATGTATCTTTGATGATTTGCAGACTTTCTGTACACTCTAGCACTTTCCTGAAAGACCATGGTAAAGACTGTACTAGTGCTGCAAGAGAAGACTATGCTCACATATGTATGTGAATTGCAGCATATTTATTGTCTGGCTATTTGTACTCCCCTGGGTTCAGTATAATCAATTATAAAGGCATGAATTAATACAGATTTTAGCTGATTTGAATCACTAACACTGTTCTAAGAAAGATGTTTAAAAACCAAAAAGTCTGAATTTGCTATCCCTAAAGTACACAACAAATTCACATTCAAACACAGTATTACAAATGAAGGCAGAAGGTTTAACAGTGACAATGTTTTTCAGGTGTAGGTCACAACATTTTCCTTAAGCCTGTAAAAATCTTACTGTTCCTGCCAATGATGTACGGATTTCAGGCAAAAGGACATGCCTGAAAACTGCTTAAAGAGTAAGAGATAGAAATTCTGCTGGGTTGTTCACTTTGTATTATCAGGACAGACAGAGGCAATAAAAATGGCTCACTGTGTCTTACTTTTCATTGTTTATAATTTTATAACATTAATGGGATTAGACTAATAATAATCCTTTATATCTGGAAAAAATGAATGAGTCCATTTTACAAAGCAGAACTGGTTCTTCAATGCCAACAAATTACCTTATTTTTGCTCAGATACAAGAGATATTTTACTACAAAATTACTTTAAACTTTAATAAGGTAATCTTGGGTATATAACCTATAATAGATCTAAAGCACAGTGGCTGCCCTAAATGAATTGTCCGTTGAGCCCAGCAGATGAAAAGAAATGGTCCAAATTGCACAGAAAATTATATTCAGACTCCTGTTATAGACAGCTGATATTGGCAAATAGCATCTGTGAAACAGCTTACCTTTATAAAGCAGTATAAAACAATACTGAATATAAGTCAGGTGTCCCTACATGCTTTGTGCTATTGCTTTTCCAAAGATTTCCTGCCTGTATCTATCCACAACTGCTTTAGCTGAGGTTATGTATCCTTTTGGGATTCTGCTATCTCTCTGAATGTACTGAGACTGTTGATGACTGTCTATTTTCTCTGTGTGAATGCTGTTTTTTCCCTGTTATCTAGGGCAAGTTTGGTTTTACATCACCACTGGCAGTAGAAGAAATCATATTTAAATGTTCAGACACTGATCACAACTGGTCACCACCATATCATTAGAAATATTTTCTGTGCATAAATAAAGCAAAGATTAGAGCACATCTGACTTCCTCTCCTTCTTCCCCTGACTTACTCAGAATAGCTGCAATCTGTTGTTATCCTATCACATAAACTCTGTTTTCCAGGCTGTCAGTGTTGTCTTTAACCTGATTGTAATAAAGTCTATTTTATCACTGTCTTTCCTCTTTGTACTCCTTCCTACATGCATTCTCATTCACCCTAGAAGATGTGTCAGTCTGGAGCTCCTTCCCTTTCAGGAGCTTCTCTCCATCCTAGGTCAGCACCCTCCAGATATACTGGGCCTTATCTACCTTCATAGTACAGATCTTTCTGTAGTACAGACTTGATCTTCTCACAGGCTTTGAAAGATTAGTCCAGCAGGGAGGCTTTCCACTGCTTCCTTCAGTGGATCTCCTACTCCTCCTTTGGACCGATTCTCCCACAAGTCACCCTTAAAATGAGCAAGTTTTTACTTGTTCATTCTGAGGAAGACATTTTCAAGGAGCTGCTGTAAATGTTTTCCTGTCGGAAAGCTTTACAGGCAACACTTCTAGTTTCCTCATCTGCTGCTCTCAGCAGTGTGGTCTCCAGCAGTCCTCACTGGACTACACTGTAAGACAACAGAGTATGTCATGTTCAAGACTGCTGTCTCCAGGATGTGCCTGTTTAGCTTTTCTTGGCATTCAGATTATGCAGAAGTACTATAGGTTTAATCAAATTTAGAAAAAACAAGAAAGTAAGGGCTTTGAACATTGAGGAGGCATATCTGAGTTTCTGCTGCTTGTTTTCTCACAGTTTTTCTGGGTAGTTTCTGTTCTGCCATTGGAATTACCTGTCTCTCCTTCCTTAGATATTGCTGATATTTTTTGTCATTCAATATCTGCATGGGTGCCATGTTTTACACACAGAGAAATTATTATTACTTCAGCTAAAATAATAACTACTTTGAAAAATCTCAGGTATTTTAGAGTCTGAAACACTGATGTCAATTATAAGAGACATAGCACCAAACTAATAATAAATATATTATGATTCTAATCACCCAGCAAAAGAGATTACTTTGGACTTGTCCTGCGGTCAGAAAATGCATGTAATACACAGAGGTGACACTGAAACAGTAAGAATCCACTCTTCTTATTTTACTTCCGTGACTTTTTAGGCAAGAGGGTTGACTTTGGCCTGCAAACATGGAAAAATGAATATTTAACATTAATAGAAAAAAACCCCATTTTTGAAGCTCTATTAATTAGTCTGTTCCATGTCTTAATTCAGTTCTGTAAACACAGAATCACAGAATTATAGAATGCCTTGGGTTGGAAAGGACCTTTAAAGGTCATCTAGTTCACCCCACCTGCAGTAAGCAGGGACATCCTCAACTAAATCAGGTTGCTCAGAGCCTCATCCAACTTGTCCTTGAATATCTCCAGGGATGGGACCTCCACCACCTCCCTGGGAAACTTGTTCCAGTGTTCCACCACCCTCATAGTAAAGAACTTCTTCATAATGTCCAATCTCAATCTACCCTCCTCTGGACCTGCTTCATCAGGTACATGCCCTTCCTGTGTTGAGGACCCCAGAGCCGGACACTGTACTCCAGTCTCACCAGAGCAGAGTATATTGGCAGAATCACCTCTCTCAATCTGCTGGCCACGCTTCTTTTGATGCAGCCCAGGATGTGACTGATCTTTTTGTCTGCAAGTGCACATTGATGAGTCATGTCCAGCTTCTCATCCACCTCAAGTGGACCCTCAAGTCCCGTTCTGCAGGACTGCTTTCTGTCACCTCATCCTGCACCTAATGTTCCAACCCAGGTGCAGGACCTTACACTTGGTCTTGTTCAACCTTATTACTATTGGCACTCTGAGCTGTGGCCATGTCCATCATTTGCTTGAGGCAAAGGATGTCTTATCCCTTCATACCTTCATGGTTTGCTGCTTCCAAAATAATAAAAAAATAAAAAATAAAAAAACAAAGTTTTGTGAAGAACATTGAGAGTTTATATCCTTGCTCTTAGCTGAGATCAAGTCTGCTTATTTTTTGATTCTCTGGAATACTCTTTAGGAGCTCCAGTAGAAGTTTCTCTAACTTATTTAGCAGGAATACAGGCTACATCTGAGAACAGGACTTCTTTCTTTCCCTCATATGTACCTCAGTACAATACTTTTTCAGTTACTGAGAACATTAGCATTTCTGTTAATCATGCTGCTTAGACTGGAGACTTTTTCCTTCCAGTGGAAGTAACTAGTATTAACAAGAAAGAAACATGTTGTTTTGAAAAGAACATCTATCCTCCTGATTCTTATTATATCCCAGCAAGCACAGTGTAAGATCTGCATATTCCTTCTCTCTTTTTTTGTTTTGAGAATTGTTACAGATTCTACTATCTTACAGATATTTTTGTTAGGACACTTTGGTAGGACAAGGTTATTCCTGCAACTATGAATCCTACCAAGTCATACCAAACCACAATTGATTAGAATGATGTCAGTTAGCATAATACATCTATGCACAGTCTATCAATATATCTAAAGTACTCAATCTTGACTACTAAGATCACAACACTGTAATGCAAAAACCCCTTTGAGTTGCCTGTGTCATACCTTCTGTTGGCAATCTATTTCCCTTCCCTTTCCTTCAAAGTTTCTCAGATACCTCTTCTATATCAAGCAAGTTTTTGAAGAAACTATGTTGGTTGACTATGTATACCATCTATGAGAAATCCATTTCTGTTCAGTGTCCCAAGATGACCAACCTTTTATTCTGATGTCTTCTTTCCCAAATTACCAAGAGAGCTACTTCGCTCAAAAGAGAGCTACTTCGCTCAAAAGAGAGCTACTTCGCTCAAAAGAGAGCTATGTTACACCTTCTGTCTTTCAATCCAGCATTTTAAATATTACTGAATTTCCATTTGCAAGTCATTTTTTCTACTGTAGAGGTGCAAACTTATTAATTCAGTCATTTAGTTCACATTTTGGTCCCTGACACAGTAGAATGAATTCTCCTCAATAAAATGCTGTAGTAACTGAGCTTTGCTCTCACATTATAAAGCAAAACATGGAATCCTTATTGGCATAAATTCTGTTTAAGATAATTTGGCTATACTGATTTACTTCCACTGAGGATTTGTCTCAAGTACTTTACTCTTTCACCCATCTTTTAACTTTCTTCTGTTTTCTCTTCTAGGGCAACAGGCTTTGGTTTTTTGAATGCACTATGCAAAGCAGCAGCTGTACTTGGAAACTTAATATTCGGTTCCCTTGTTGGTATCACCAAAGCAATCCCTATTCTCCTTGCTTCTACTGTTCTAGTATGTGGAGGTCTGGTAGGACTTCGACTTCCTGACACAAGAACCCAGGTGTTGATGTAACTGGAAAAAGCCATTTACTACTTATTTCCTTCCTTGTGCAAATGTCAACTTTCCTGACCGATGGTGCAAAGGCTTCAGATTCTCAATGCTTAGTAGAGTGCTCAGATGTCAGAAATCAAATTCAACAGATAATTTGGAGTGGCAGAGATTTACCAACCTCTGTATGAAAGTTTTAAATTTTGCTTTTGTTTGCTTGCATATATTGCTATTCAAACCCACTCAACTTCAAACAGCAAAGCTACCTCTTAAAACACTTTTGGTGACATGTCCAGTAAGGTAAAAACCATGCTGATAATTAGATAGTTAAAATGCAAGCAGTCATACTGTTTAAAAAATACATGCTAAATTTGGCCGTGGCATTTTGAGCTTTTGTAACAGTACAGACATGCAAGTCAATTTCTTAGCAGTATTGGTGCAGAAAATGTTAATGTATCAATGCATGCAGCATTTATCAGGAAACTCTACAGACTGCATCAAGACTGAGAATACTGACCTTCTGCAGCCATGCTTAGATGGTAAAAACTTGTGGCAATGCCTTTTTCTTGGGAAATCCCTTTAGGTAGACTCAATCTAAAGTAAAGATTATGAACTACACCCCATATTTGCTGAGAAGAAGGCAACAGCTACTGCAGGGCGAAAAAAAAAGCCCATACGGGTAAGCAGCAAAGAGAATAACAAAATAAACACTTTCACTCTTTACTGCTGATCCACTAGAAAATGTTTGTTTTCATTTCACTTGTGGTATTTGGAATCTTTTGCCATTTTAAAACTGCAAATTTATCTTAATCCAGGAGTAAAACAACGCAAGCATTTATGCTGTTTTCAGTACAAAGAAAGGAAGAATCAGACCAGTGAACTATACAAAATGTCAGATGCTTTCAGAATTTGTTTCATATTTACACTTCTAATATATTTTTCTTTGTCACAGAATGATTATAAAAATATGTGGTTGTAGAAAGCCACCTAGTAAATTTAGTCAGATCATAACTTCAGTATAGAGTATCACGTAATTAAAACATTAAAACATCTCAAAAGATGTTTTTTTAAAATAGTATCAGAATAAAGAAAAAGCAATAATCAAACCCACCTTCATTATTTTCACAGTTTATACACTTCTTTATATAACCATTTTCTCCACTGATTTTTAATACTTCTAGAGCTATCTTACCATTTAACACTTTTAAATATCTCTCTGAAAGGCCATTAAGAAAGAAGCCATGGCAAGGCTGCAGGGAGTTGTAATGTTGCTATTAGACCAGGTGCAAGGATGGAGAGTAAAGGTCGTAAATGTATTCCTGCTAAGTGAACTACTGTGAAATGTTCTGGGTAACAGTAAAGAGTTCCCCACCAGTCCTACTGGTATGCAAAAGGCTGTGGGATCTCTTTAAATCATTAGCATTAAAAATTTAGTACAAATACATTTATAAAATTAGCAGACAAAATGGGCAGATCCTCTGATGACTGAAACTGATGTTGCTTTCAGTATCCACTGATGAATTATCTGCAGTTTAAAGTTTCAGAGAAAAAAATTGGTATAAAGCATAAGGAAAAATTTATCCGTATTTTTTCTAATTATGTCTGGCAACATTTTAAGGTGGTTGAATCACTGCCAGAGAAATCAGGCTTTCAGATAAGGTCAACATGTAGTAAATTTTTTTCTCACTTCTGTGCTTATATGTGAACTTAGCTTTGGGTAGTAATATCTATCACTGCATTCTGTGTCAAACAGTTGTATTGAAGGAATCATTAAAAGTTGACATAAGATCATTCATTACATTTAAAGTTCACTGTTTCATTTACTGATTCTAGAAGATACATTTTTCAGTTACTAACAAATGCCTGTGCTACACATTGTAGCACCAAAATGTTAGCCCAAGATATGGTTTTCTGCTATTAACAAAAGAGAAAAGTGGCTGAATTAAAAACCCATGAGTATGGAAAACTAGTGGGCTTTTTTTTTTTTTTTTATAGTGACAATTTAAATAATATATACTAAGAAACAAAGTTTAGGAAGTGTGTTTATTTTGGAATATAAACAGTCAAGAAATTTGAAATACAATATTTTATATTTAAATCTGACTTAAACATGTCTTTTAAATTTCTAAACTATGTTAAAAAGAAAAAAAGGAAGAAGAATTATTTTTCACCAAGTTCCAAGTTAAGAACAAAATGCTGGCCTTAGTTTTGCATCTGTGGCTTTTGTCCACTAGTCATAGCCTTATTTCAAGGCTATTTTCTCCAATAAGAATCATGTTGGAGCACTATTACTCTGTGCCATTCATTAGTAGCATGTGTCCACTTTCTTGTACTTACTGCACAACCTATTTTGAAATCTGAAGCCTTTGTACATGGTTGGAGTAAACACCAACAGCAATGGTAAAATATTACATTGTCTTGCTATGTACTGTATGCTTGAAGTAGTGTACTCTGTCCATCTCTGTATGTAATTCTGAAAAACATCCAGATCCAACACTTCATGCCAGTGACCACTGTGGAGGGAATGGGACACATGAAAATAAGGTTCAACTTTTAAGGACTACAGTTCAAGGCTAACACACTAAAATCTCATCACATGCAAAATTATGCTGATTTCAATGCTGCTTCTTATCATAAACCCTGCCTACATCACATGTATGTGATTAAGTCTGCATGAAGTGGGATGTAACAACTTAGGAATTAGTAAAGATGAACAAAATTCCAAACTACATGGAGCTTGCATGGTCCAAAATTAAAATGAATGTTCTAAAGTAAGAAAAGTACAAAAGAAAACTGGATAAAAAAAGTAAATGGGAGAGACTTAACATATTAAACAAAACCTAAAGCTAGAATTTCCCTAGCTGGCGAGCCAGTTGGCTCAATAGATTTGAACTAGTGTGCAAGCCAGCATCAAAGCTGTTTGAACAATCAATTGTTTGGGCTTGAGTGCAGTAAAGATTTGTCTCATAAAGACAAAATAAGTGAATGCAATTTCAAACTACAAATAGCCATAATCCACAGACTGGAACAGAAATACTTAACCCATGGAGATCCAGACACAAATGTTACTAATGTTATAAGCAAAAGTGAGATTTGGCTGGTCTTCAGTGAATCCGTCCTTTTTTTTTTCATTTTCCAAAGCAATCTCAGGTAATAAATATTGGACAGTAGGAATTACACTTCCTTTCTATGACTATTCACTTATATCTCACACAAAGAAATACTTAGTGGCCTGGGTAGATCCCTGATACACCTCAGGGAATCAAACTTGATAGCATTTGTCTATCTGAGCTATCAAATATGTATAATCATTTTGTCTGGTTTGGTCACCAAACTGACTAACCACTAATTGGAAACTCCTTTCAGTCTAAACTGAAGTAGGATGCAAGGTCTAGTGCTCTTGTCCTGTAAAGCTGGAAGGCTCATCCCAGGGACAGCAGTGACAAAAATTACAATGGCCTCTGAAGACAAGAGAAAACTTGCAACACTTAGAACTGTATTAGCTATGATGGTCAACTGCTTTAAAATTTAAAAACTATCCTCAAAAGAGACCACATTTTCGTTTTTAGCAAAGAAATTCTATTTTAATTAGCTTTACTCTTTACAGGTTGTCTGCTAATAGAATTTGACTTAGCAGACTCTTAATTCTTGAAAGCATCTTTGTGTTTGGATGTTTCAGTGAGATTGGCTGTATCTGTGTTAGCTCCTTGTTGGCTGGAAGCATGCACTACATTTGGTACACATTTCATATGGTACGCATCGAGTATGGACTCCTAGCAAGGGAACCAGGACAGGGTGTTCACAGTTTCTGGAGCATTGAAGGGGACTGCTAATGAATGATGTGTTGGGAAGTCTTCCTTTATGTTTGATTTTAGCCAGCACTGTTCCAGAGGTGTATATGCTATAAAACTTTGACACAAGTGAGAAAGTGTTAGTCCTGCTCCTGTAGTCTACTCTTTATCATCTTAGAAAAATGGGGCAAAGTCAGACTACTAATTCAAGCTTTGTTTTCTTTCTCTTCATGCCATTCCATTCGTTCCATCCCAAATTGCATTTCTTACCAGAAGGCCAATCTTGAAGAAAGTAAAAATTTCATGCTTTTACTTGCTCCTGACTTCATTGTAACATTCAATAACAAGGTTTCCACATATCTTTTGCAATTTGGTCACCCTTTTTTAAACAAAGATGGAGAACAAGTGTAAAAGTCCTTCAGACACACTTACCCTTTTGAGGCAGTCAAAATCCACATGTCCCTATTAAGACAGAACTAATAATACAAGGAGGGCTCTCCTCTCAGAATGGCCCCTGTTGGACTCCTTCTGCTTTGGGTGCAGATATGGGGGAATCTTCTTGTCTGTGCACCTAGCTTAGCTCCATTTGGAGGAAATATTATTCTCTGTTCTTGTTTTCTTTTTCTACTACTACGGAGACCTGTCTTTGTGCAACAGCTATCGAGGCACAACTGTTGATTCCAATTCTTAGCAATGTAATATAGTTCTCAGCCCCCTGTGTGCTGGGCTTTAGGTCTTTTCCCCACCATGAGTTTTAAAATTATCTTCGTTAGTCAGAGAAAGATGTTTACATCCAGTTACACCTCTTTACCTAAACAAGATGATATCATGCTAATACAACCTACAAGCCTTGTTTCCTGTTTAATAACCTGGAAATGCAATTGAAATTTCAGTCACAATGTTAAAAAATGAATCCTTGCACTCAAGGGGTCAAAGACACAAGAAGTGAAAACAGAAATGCTCCACTTCCTCTGGAGTCTTGAAAGAAAACACATGCTCGGCAATCATATTCCAGAAGAAAAGATGTCTGAGAGACTGCTTTTCCTCTGCATTTCCTGCCCTCTTGTTCATTAAACTTACTGTAAAATATTAGGTATTTGCCTGAATTAGTACTTTCCAATGCTGCTTGTTTGGGAAACGCAGCATGAAAAGACAGACTTTTGCCTGCAGTTTGGAGGCAAGAAAAGGATTGGGCAGTGATGTGGAATTAGCAGAGACATGTTAGCCAGAAAATCTGGAACTCAGTTCAGAAACTGAACTAAATAGAAATTTCCAATTTATAATGTTACTTGCAGATCTCCCATACCTTCACTCACCCTCACCTAGCCTACAAACAGTCTATATGCTGGAATCAGCCTCATTTGCTTTCTTCTCATGTTGATGATTTCAATGAAGTGATGCAAAATACTTTAGATCCACTATCATTATCTGCATACTTTATTTTTATTGCAGTAGTAAATACCTTACTTCTTCCTGCAGAGGAAGGAGTCTTCAATATTTAGTCCTGCTCTAGATGTGTAAGATTATTATGTAGAACTTCATCCACATTTAGGACCTTTCTTTGATGCAATGATTTAGCATGTCAGATCTTGCCCCTGTTCTGGCCATCAACACTTCCGAGCTGTATCCAGACACATCAGTCTGCAAGTGTGAGAGAGAAATTGCTGGCAGGCTGGCTTTCATCACTCTCTCCACAGCTAGCTAATTTCACTTGGATTCTAAGGATCTGCTTTTTTGCTCAAGCCTTCTACTTTCTTATTTTGCATATCTACCACCTACGACACAGTTTTCGTCAGTAGTCCTGACCAAGTGAGCTGAATCTACTTACTGCTAACGGACAACATCCATAACTCATTGCAAGCACAGTACTCTGCAAGAGTCTGATGTCCGATGGGTTGTTCCAGTTTCATCAGTTGTCTAGAGCTAGAGTTGTCACCTAGCAATTCTCTCTGATAATACTGCATGTTTTCTGACCTGTTATACATGTCTTCTATTCTCTCAATGTCTGCCTTGTAAATATATGCCTGTCCCCCACTGGCTATGTGATAGAATTCATTTGTGAATCTCATGTCAGCCTGTCTTACTCAGTTAAAAGGTGATCCCTCGAAAGAAGGGGGTCAGGAAAAAAATAATGAAATGGAATCAAATTGAATGCAAACCATGAAGAGAAAGATTTCAAGGCCTATGGTTCAATTACTTTTATTTTTGTCAGCTACTTTCCTTAAAACCTAGTCTGCAGTTATATTGTACTGTGTATTGTAAAGAAGTATAACATGGTCAGGGATTAATACTTATACAGACAAATGTGTAGATGAGTATACACAGATATATGAAAACACACACCTCCCTATAACACAGGTGGAGGTAAGACTTACAAAACATATTCTTGTACAACCCTCAATTACACTGTTACTTTCTGCATTATGCATTATGCTTTGAACACAAATAGCACCCTGCTCTGTTCCTTGTGAAGAACTCTTGACTTACGTGCAAAACGGTTGGGATGGTAAGAATCATTCTAGCTGGCTGTTAGCTTTTGATCATTGGAAGGGACATGGTTCAAAAAATAAGCCCTGAATTAGCTGTAGCCTTCCACACCCTAGTCACACGGTGCCAAGCAGCAAAACAGCACATCATGCAAAGGCACTGGTCATGTTCCAGTGACTAGGAGGCACCGTGTTCTCAGATACATAAAATCCTAAAAGCTATGATTTTTGTCTTACTCAACTAGAAGTCTTAAAACTGTTCCCTGTGCATCTCAACATGTTAACTTCTATGTAATGTTTGAGAAAATGTCTCTGTCTTCCTGTATTGTATGTTTCTCATTGTTTCTGCAAACATAGCTGCTGTCGTTCTCGTAAAGTGGCTAAACAACTGTTTGCTGCTGTTCTTATCAGCAATCTTTGACCAGCCTGAAACAGAGCCATTGCCAGGGTGTCTTTCAATTAATGATTAACACTCACAAAGATCTTCTACAGTAATTAGTGCAGCATAAAGTAATTGCAGCTATAATTCAAACAAATCCAGAGTGAAAATAGCAGCACATACACACAGAGCAGTGAGAGTGGAGAGAGCTCTCTCAAAAGCACTGGCATCTGCTACATTTCTCCTTCCCTCTTTGCAGGATGTTCACTCTTTACAGTGTGCTTCCTCTGGTGGGGGACGTGCACACACACTACAGAATTAAGAAAGCAGTAGGAGAAAGGGTGTATTCCTTCCACAGGACTTAACAATGTGTATTTGCTATAGGAAAGACAACTCTACACTAAGAATAAAACTATCCAACAAACAAACCCATGCAGCTTGCAGTTATTTTTTTCCCATGTGTTCTATGAGTTGATAAGCTGAATACCAACCAGCCTATGTCAAATCTTTGGGAGGAGACTATGAAAGGGTAGCAATGCTCACATGACAGTACTTTTGTAAAGTAGTGTGTCTTTCCAAAAGAAAAACATACGCATTGAGTGAGACTGTAGTTCTAGGTGTGATCATGAACAGACAGTCTTAAGTAGAAAATTGACATTCAGATTCAAAGTAACAGTAAATTATATTACCTTCTCTTTGGAAATTTGCAAACATAGGTTAAAACCAACAGTTTAGAAGAAAGACTGACTTACAAAATGCAAGCTCCCATAATCTTTTTTGGACAAACCTTACACCTCATTATTGTTTCTTCCTGCCAGAGATCTCTTCTGATATGGTAATTGATTTCATTAGCACTTCACTAGTGAAATTAAAGTTTTTACTGACATTTGAAATAAAAATGAGAGCAGGAATGAAATTAGCACAGTAGGAAAGCTAGCTCATTTATAAAGAGAAAAAAAAAAAAAATGCACCAAGCTGTTAGTGACTGCGTTTCTGGTGCTTTAGGATTCTACAAAGTGTTACATGAAACCAGTATTGTGTCTGTAAACTGATCTCTGTTTAAATAAGTGAAGCAGTTTGCAGGATCAGGATCTTAGCTTTCTCTTTCAAAAATATTAAATACATGATTGTGTATAATATCATGCTGGAATCACTGCTGTGAGAGAAAAGTGTCCTTTTAGCCCTTATTTTTCACCTGAGTAATTTTAGCCTGGCTTTTTCCTATGAATGCAATGTTTCCCAGACAATAAAGGTATTTTAATAACATCCCATGCTGCAAGCCTAATGAGTCCACTGACAGCTTATCTTAGCCATTTTCTATATAACATTGTATTCAAAATCCCAAATAGACCTTGTCAAATTATATCTCATACTTGGCCTCAAATATATGCGACAACATACAATATATAATTAGATTTTTGTTTTAAGAGAGCAGTTTCCTTTGCAGTGTAATGATGTATGTGCAGAACTCGGGCATCAAGGATTAGGTACTGAAAGTACAGCTTTCAGTGTAATTTATTGGCATTGTCAGGTTACTGATTTTCTTTAAAACTTGTTAGCATTTTTTAATGCAGAGTAACAGAAGGAAAACGTGTATTCTTTCCTAGTTTTTCATAAGCTATTTTCTGGTTCTGCTTTCTCCTACTAAACTTCCACTCAAATTGCCAGCTGCCCTGAGCCAACGGGGAGTACAACTTTTCAAATTGTCTTTAGCATACAAAAGCACAGGTGTGTTAGTGTGCATATGTTGTCAAGAAAATCATAACCATTTCTGACAGTCTCCATTTCTTAATGTGAGGAAACATGTACATATTGTATATATGGTAATGAGTTCCTTTGAAGTGGGATTCCCATTTATACATGTTTACTTACAGATCTGCTAATCTGCTAATCTGCAACAAGATCTTGGCAATGGTCCTGACCTCTCTGTTTCTTTCTTGTTTGTTCTCTTTACTGTTACGTGTGATCTCCTGTAAAGCAGGTTACAGTAATCACTATTGTATATATGTGTTTGCATGTGTGTGCCTTGATAAATTCTGTTTTGGAGTTTGGAATTTTTCATTTCAAGTCCAGCTGGTACAACTGTGAACTCATCTTTCCAGTATGCTCCTCTGAGTCAGACTGCCAATTTCCAAAATGTTTGACCAAGTGTTTTAATTAAGCCCCCTGAGGAAAGCTGTCTGTATATTTGTGAAAGGGCATGCTCTGTGTAGGATGACTGTGTACAGTGTAAGTCCATAAACCATGGAAGTGTTTATACATTTATCTGCCAAATATTTATCATCCATGTAACAAATGCAAAGTTATTTCGTGTACATCAACTTAACAAAGGGGATATTTTGCTTCACTATATTAAAATAAAGATTTGTTCTCTGAATGAATACATATCAGGTGTGATGATATCCAGAACATCATGCATCACTACCCACAAAATACTGAACACAATTGTTCTACCTTAATTAGTTCATTTACAAAGGCTCTCTCAGTATCTCATCTTTAGTGTCTGTAATACAAGTTGAACATGTATTAAAAGAGAACACGGAACAAGTTAATAAAAGCTAAGGAAATACAAATGACTGTAAAAAAAACAACAGAGTAAAAGTTGCTATGATTACAAGGGACAAAGTTCTTTTCTTAACCATCCAGGATTCATATTTTATGGTACGTAATTGCACAAAATAGACATCTAGCCTTCCACTACATAACTGCACTACAGGGGTATGTTATCATCCACAGGGTCTAATCTAGCTCTATGTGAAATGCATAATGATGCAAGGTATGATGATCTGTGCATTTGAAAGGCCGGTGAGTATTTATATAATAAACTATGGCTGCATAAGAACTTGCTATTCAAAAAAAATAAAATAAAAACCAAACCCCAAAAACTGAAGCAGCCCTCCAACAACATTAGTTCTTCATTGCATTTGTGCACTAAGGGCCTCTGAAAAGCTTCAACAGATCAAATGTGATAACTTTAATATAACAAAAAGCTGCTGAGTTATTTATATTCTGCCATTTCTATGGCTGGATTGGAAATACATTTCCAAATATAGGTTATTCCAAACACATGATGGACTAAAGAAAAAACATGAGCCTCTTCAGCTGTGTCACCAAAGTTAAGCTATACACGAATTGATGAGTTTTTCAGCTCATGCAAGAGCGCTCTCTGCAAAACCCAACAACCAAGGACATGTATGGTTTTGTGACTGTCCTTCAGCAATTGGAGGCTTTTTGTGGTACAGTACAGAAAAAAAATCTCCATGTATTAAGTACAACCAACAGATGTACTAATCCATATTTTAAGTCTTCTTAGCTGTACCCCCTCATCTACATGCATTTGAAGGGGTTGGTAGTATTACTGCACTCATCTAGTGGAGACAAAACTTTGTTTCTCCTAATCTCATTCTGGGAAGAATTCAGTCTCCTTTGTGCAGAAGATAACAATCCAACAGGGATTGTGGAGGAAGATTTGCACATATTCTTCATAACAACCTTTCAGAAATTTCACTTAATCTCTAGAAAACCTTCAGCAGCAGGGAGTTTTGTGTAGAAGCACATCATCCTGCAAAACCACACTTTGTCTTGTAGTATTGCATTTCTCCAAAGAATTTTGCAAGTATATGTGTATATACTGCTGACTGATGCAGTTTTGCTAGTGAAAAGATAATACTTAATTTAGAGCACTCTGTCTGTGTGTCTTTATATTGTGTGAGAGAACACAAGTACATAGAGACAGTGGATGCAAATGTAAGAGGAGGAGGCATTTTGTTGTATTCAGAACTGTGTATATTTGAGACCAAAAGTTAAAATAGATAATGTGCATCTTCCATATGCTTTGCTTTCCACTAAGATGTTAACTAGGCTATGATTATTACTTAATCCATTGCAATTGTAAAGTTACACATGAGATACATTAGGCTGATGTGAGATAAGTATTTAACCTGAACTGTTCCCATCTTGTTTAGCCATCTTGGAACTTTTTTACAGCACTTTACTTTGACAACAGAGAAAAGAAACATTGGTTTAAAGTTCCTCATAGACTTTCCTGAAAGCAGTAAAGTGAACTGAAAAAAATTCCATTCTATATTTTTTTGTGTGGCACCACATGTAAATTTTCAGAGTATGCAAGTGAATCCACTCTTTCTGCAGATGCATTTCACATCATATTACTTCTGACTCTCAAAGTGAACGTAGCTTGTCTGATTAGGACTTTGGTAATGATTTTGTATTGCTATAGCAGGCTAAAGTTGTATTTGAAAAATAGCTTGGGAAGACACCAAAAGCCATATTAAGGAGTGACTTCCTGGGAGAGGAGGATGGAGTTTGAAGTTAAGAGCCTGAACACAGCAGTTGCTGAACTATGCAAACACAGAGGTCTGTCAGCTGTGACCTGTGTACCGCTTTTGACTGCACTTGGGTACACTGCCATCTTCGAAGTGGTATATGTCTTCTGCTCAGAAAGCCAAATGCTCTCCCTGTGTTTAGACCTGGAGGCAGAAGCTGTAGCTGCTGTCATCAAGGGTAATGCCTAAACAACCTATATCTGGAAATGCCTACACTAATCAATCCAGATAATATTTCCAGCTTTGAAAATGAAAAGACAAACCAGTGTCAGCCTTATTAATACTTGAGTAACTTATGTTATCCTTCAGAAAAGCCAGACTGTGGCATTTCTAGTCACAGAATGGGAAATTGTCAAAGTATTCCTCAAACACACTGTCCAATGCTGAAAAAAATAGTAGGTACTTAAGAACGTTAGCTACAAGCATGAAGTGTGAAATTCCTTCTATAATCAGTTAAAATGTTGCTTGGATATCTAGATAGTTTGACTGAATTCTGATCAGATACAGCATAGGCTGCATATCCAATCCCAATTCTCTTACAAACAAATGGCACTTTAATTAAAAAAGTTTCATGATAATGCACACAGTTGGATTATTGCAGACCAGTAGTTTTGTCAGTGGTTACAATAGTCCTGAAATGTGCATTTTGTAACAGGTTGTATCATAACATTGTCATGTTGCGTGCCCATACAGACTGTAAACCACTTAACCCCAGGAATCTCAGAGAGTTCTTGACTTTAAATAAATACCTTCTTTGCTTTGCAGTCATGCTGGACTTTACGGAGACTAGGAATGAGAAATTAGATAAAGCTAAGAGTAATCCATTGTCTCAGCATCCTGGAAGTGAAGCCATTAGTGGACTTTTATAGTTGCTACTTCATTTAGCTTTAAACAGTTGTTGTTGCACACACAGACATACAGACACACAGACACAGAGACAGACACACACAGACTTCCTTAGAACTCCAGATTCTGCTTATAAGCAGTGCTACAGCATTGGTAGTAGAGGTAGGCTACCTGAAAGACAATCCTCCTAGTATGTAGGATTAACTATCAGTTAAGATGTTTTTTTCCTAGGTTTATTTCCCATCCAGCAGGTCTGGCCCCTTGGGGAATTACTGTCTATGCATACGTTAACCCCTCCCTCCCATTCTGTCCATAAGGAGTTACAAAAATGATTGTTTTGTTACTATCCAGTATAATTAGATGGAAAATAATGAGAACAACTACTCAACAGCTCAGTTCTCAATATGCAGGAGTCTGACTTCATCCATTCATTTAACTACAATCAGAGCTTGTAAAATTTGAATAAATTGCTAAATCTGTTCAGAAAAATAAAAAATATACCTAAAAAAAGGTCACTAGTAGAGATGTTGGAGTAGGACAAAGGAACACTAAGATATTGCTATGCTCTTGAGTTACAGCAAAATCAGTATTACACTTCTAGTGTGAACTCTTAAGTGGTCTTTCAGAGAGTTGACATACTGTGTTTTGTAAGGTAATATACATATAAAATACATAATGGTTAAAGACTGGAATACGTGGGCATAGGGAACCCAATTCCCAGGGACAAACTCTAGACATTGCCTGACAAAAGCATATCAGAAATACTGACTGATTATAAACCAACAGAAAAAAGTTGGATAAGAGCACACATCTGTTTAAGAAGTAACCCGTAATTAAATATGTTACTTTGCATTGTTTTTGTTAAATGAATGTTGAAACCAAGTAAAAATCATTTGTTCACAATGACACAGGACCCTCTCTATGTGGAAACTTTATTACTAGACATGTCAGGGGAGCGTATTTTACTTTCAGTAATCCCATTACAGAAAATAAACAGGTCTACTTTAAACGTTGCAATCGCCAAGCTGACCTACAGGTGGAGCAAGCAAAATAACTGATGGAAAGAACCAGGAAAGACCTTACTGATACAAAGCTCGCACACGGTTTCTGTTATCACTGCCCAACAGCAGGCTGAGATCCTTCGCATAGGGGTAAACACACTGCCTGGGTACCATGTGCTTCATGAAATGGGTTAACAAAGAGTCCTGAGCTCAGGACTATTTCACCTCTGCCAGGCATTTTGATGGAACAGTCTTGAGGGGATGGCAGCTCTGCGCCCCTCCACAAACGGTGCTGCCAATTAACCAGCATCAGGGTCCTAACCTACAGAGTCTCCTGGTTCTTTTTCATGTGGAGTTTCACATACTGATCTTAATGTGACAGCCACAACAGATTTGGGATCTGGTTATCCAAGGAATATGCTTTTTCTCTTAGAAAAAGAACAAAGCTGCTTCCTAGTTCAAACTGAAGCCATTTTGATTTAAATAAGAGGAGGCTGTTGACACACTGTACCATGTGAAGGGTCCTGGATGCTGGTATTAGCTCTCCTTGCTGAGCCTCCCAGAGCCTGAAATTGTCAGTCTTTTAGACGTGTTCTTCATTTTTTTACACTAATGTGAATAATGAGGAGATTTTCAAAAAGCTGGAACTGTGCCAGTGGAAAAGTGGTGGAAATAAGAAGACCAGAATTAGTCTAGTGGAAATACATGGAAGTTCAGTGTGTTCTTTATCTGTGGGGGACTGTTGACAGGCAAGAAATAGTTGTAGGGCTGCCTTAGCTGTCACTCGGTATGCTGTAAATGCAAAGCTCCTAGCGCTCTACCTCGAGAGTAGTAAATAAATAATACATTAATGAGTGAATAATGCATAGACTTTTAGTGGAGTGGAAACAATGCTAAGCACAGGCAATGTTTCAGAAAAAGCACACAGATGCTGTATTACAAAACCCTCCCAAAACCCCCACCCCAAACACCCCCAGAATCCTCTACCCCCCAAAAGAAACACTGCCACAAGTACATCACTTAAAGCTTGTGGATAACATGTGGGAAAACAATCAAGATTTTACTTTTGCTACATCCAACCCAATAAAGAATGCATTTTTGCTGAATCTGCGAGCTGCAGCCGGGCACAGATGTTCCCTGCTTTCAAACAGTTCTGAATTCATTTTTATGGTCATTCATTATGTCTAGACAAGGAGGGTCATTCCACTCCAAAGTACTCTTTTAAATGAATAAATATTTATTCCAACAGAAAAATGGAAAAAGCTCTCTTCTGATAGAGTTTTTGCAGAAAGATTTCCACCTCCTTCTTGCTAAACTCTTGCTGCTTTTGCAGGAATCAGGGCATTTGTCCAAGACATTTTGAACAAATACTTTTTTTTTAAAAAACCTGTTCAAGCAGAGAAACTGGTTTCTTAGGTCCCTTGGCAGGCAGGATTTAACCAAGTCTTCGCAGGATGGGAAAAGTGGAGGGACCCCTCACCTACTAAGAAAGGACATATAACATTACACCTGAGAAATGCACCTTAGGTGAGGCTAGGATGCATAACATGAAGCAATTAGAGGTAGATGCAGCAAGCTACAGTATAACCCTGTATTCCCTATCCACCACTACTTCTCACTTTCAGCATAGAACATACCACTTCCTCCTCTTTCATACTGCAGCAGCTCATTGGGAGCTGAGTACGCTTCTTCTGAAAAAAAAAACAAAAAAAAACACAAACCAAAAAAACCCCCACAGGTTTTGGGCAGGAAAAAGGAACATTAAGTCATCTCAGTCCTGTGACTGAGACAATGGTGTGACCCTACAGATAGGCCCACGAGCACAACAGCATCAGCGTCAGTGGTGTTTCTCTGGTTTATAACATGCAATTTGGGATCTGGGAAGAGTTACTGCAGCATCACAGTATGGCTGTTGCCAGGGGATCAGTGCCTGAAATCAAAATCCTTAGATTCACAGCACTAACTTGGAAATCGTGAGGTTTTACTGACAAAAATGCTGGAGGATATATGGCTTTTGATATTTTCAGGACTGTTATTTGCAGGTTATCCCTCAAAACACAAGGTCTAGAAAGGCTGTTTTCCTCAGAACCATGTAAGTACAAGTGCTTAAGCATCTCCTTACTTTGGTATCTGCAGCTTTAAGGCAAAAACCATGAGATTTGCACATGGTAGAAATCTGACAGATTTCTGACACTGAAGTAATTTCCTAATCATATTCTTTTTCAGGTGTCAGTGCTACACAAAAACACTCTTTTGTACACATTTTAGTATATATCTTCTGGTTTCTTAGTCTAAAAATTTGGCTCAGAGTTACCTTTATCTGTTTGTTTCAATTTCAAGGGAAATGACAACCTGGGCATAAATGAGGCACCTGGGGTCCATCTCACCTGTCAGTGAAAGATCTGCTGGCCGTTCAGGAAGTGCAAAGGATGGCTGGACATTTTTGGTTATGACACACTGCTGTTGGGTGTGCACAAGCACCAGTGTGGCAATTCCAGCTTGAGCTTGTCAGTGTTTAATTAGCTGCATGAAGGAAACTCTCGAAAAGGTCCTTGCAGTAACTGGGAGCCTGCCTGGAGCTAATCTCCTTCTGTATTGTGCTGCACAGATTCAGGCTGACCCACCCAAGAAGCAGCTTCCTGCTTACTGGGGCAATCTCTCCACCCAGGCTTTCTCTCCTGTGAAAATAAAAATGATATGGTTTTTCTCTGCAATATCTATTAGAAAACAAAACAAAGCAAAAAAAACCACACCACCTCTTTTAGATTAGCAAATGCACTTTTCCTTTCTGTAGGACAAATGCAGCCAGCAAAGCCGTATAACTTATCAATAAAATAAAGGTATTGTCACAGAAAAATGACATTAAAGCTGCTGTTTCCAACAAAAAGCCTAGTGTCTCTAATTACCTGCATGTATTTGCGTCACTGCTACATAAGCCACTCAAGAATTTCAAATATCAATATCCTTCACCATACAAAATCCCTTTGCACACAATAGGACTGTCAGGAAACATGAAGTAGCAGAGGCCTCTGCAGTTTTTTTGATCCAAGTACAGTCAATGAGATGTAGGAAGGGTACATTTTCATCCCTCCCTCCTCTCAGTTTCCCATCAGCTTGTTTCCCTGATAGATCTGGAGCAGTTCATAGCTGCCTCTGGAAATACAATTGGTGTATTTAAATACAGCCCGTTCACTCATCTTGCTCCCATGTTCTCTCAATATGAGGGTAAGTTGCTTCTCTCATCAGCTGGAGTTCACGTTATCCACAGCACAATGTCCTTGATAATACAGTGAGGACATTGATCTTAAGCTCTATTAAAGGACTCAGAGTGAGAACAGGAAACGTTCACATTCAAACATTTACTCTAGATAACTGCCTACACTGATTTCTTAAGTGCATGCTTCTTAGTAACTATGAGAGTGGAGCGCTTGCATACTTGAAAGAGAATATAGCCATATAAGTCCAAAGCCTTAGGTTTGATGTAGGCCACCTAAAAGTCTGTGGTTGATTTTGCATCATTTACTACAAACAGGCTCCCATAAGACAGATGGAGAACACACCATGTTTTGCCTTTCTTTTGGGGAAACTTTCCAGACAGCCAAGCAGGGGCTGGGTGCAGCTGCAGTGGCGCTTGGGAAGAGGAAGTAGGAGGAAGGAGAGGAGGGAGTTGCAGAGGGGCTGCTCCCCTCCCTGCCTGACATGCCACACCCAGCAGCTTGCAGGGTGTCAAGGGTTAGGGCTGGGCTGGCCATTAGACAAATGACAGGCACTCTCTTTTAGCCCTTCTCCCTTCCACAAGGGGAATAAGAAAGAGAGACTTAGGGATTGGAAAAGAAAACTAAAACAGTTTATATCAAAATAATAATAATCAAATGAGATATATACAAACATATACAAAAGCAATATTGAACCTTACCCCTCTGATGGCAATTACTTCATGATGGCAGGTTTGAGAGAGTGTGAGATAATCAATCTGCCAGACCTCTCTGTATTTATATTTTGATTATCACCCCCACGCTGCAAAGGTTTTAACCATTTCACTTGTTTGACTGTGGTGCACAATTTCACAATCTCTTCTCTGAGGTACTGAGGTATCATGGGCCCACTAAACTAAAAATAGCTCACCTTTATGTTCCCAGTCTAAGTCTGTTTGGAACACTCTTAACAGCCTGATCCATTTGCTGTTTGTTTTGATGTTCTCCAGTGGCCCGACTTTTTGGTACCTGGACATCTACATGACATACAAGTTTTTTAGTTTCTCTATTTGAGCAGTGGTATCTTGCCACAATGTGGCAGCCCAAATAGGTTTACCTCTGTGTTGCTAGTTATTCTGCTTCCACTGTTTCAACCATCCCACACAAAGCATTTGCTGCCAATCAATGAGTCAGTATACCTTACCGACCCCCTTACTCATTCAGCAACGTCTAAGGCCAGACGGATGGCTGTTACCTCTGCGTACTCACTTGATTCACTTTCTCCCTCATCCACTCCTGTGACTCACCATGTAGGAACTCACACAGCAGCTTTTCACCTTCAATGGTTTCTTACAAGATGGCAAGATCCATCAGTAAAAAGAGCATATTGCTTATTATCTGGTAATCGATTATAGGGTGAGGGTCCTTCAATATGTGTCACTGCCTCTTCTGGTGACATTCCAAAGCCTTTACCTTCTGGGTAATCCATGGTCACTTCTAAGATTACCTGGTGACTGGGAATTCCTATTTGAGCCTTTAGTGTGATTAATGCAGCCCGTTTACTCCATGTAACATTGGTGGCATGATGAGCACAAGGAAACTTACCCTTGAACATCTAGACTAGGACTGGGTGCCAGGACAAGCTGAGCTTCAGTACCAACCACTTCTGAAGCATCTCAAACTCATTCGTATGATGCCAATATTTATTTTTCCATTGGATTATAGTTGACCTAGGAACTTTTGTATCCTTGACACCAAAATCCTAGGGTTCAACCTCAAGCCTCCCCTGGTACTTTCTCCCAGTGGCTCTTGGTAGGACCATTATTCCCGGCTCTAATTTTGAGTGTAGTACCCGCTATTGACAGATGGGTTTGTGCAGTTTACTGAATTTGCACAATTTACATGGTTTGCAGGTTTTACATAGTTCACAGGATTTACGTGGTTCACAGGATTTGTGTGGACTACAGGCATTACATTTTCATTCCCTACACTCACGTTTGGATCTGAAGCCCATGTACGCAGAACAGCTCACAGTAGACCAGAACAGCCTTTATTCTCCTGGAAGAACTCTCTCTTTTCTTTGTTTTACCTTGTAACTGGTGTACTCATGCCTGTAGAGCAGAGGTAGGTTTTCCATCCCATCTAGTCAGGTTCTCTTTATACTTACACAGGAGAGACCACAGGCTATGCTGTGATGTACTGTTCCTGTTTAGCTGGTCTCATAGGAAGATGTCGTCTCTTGATGGCTTCCTTTCTCACATTTTGCAACTCCTTCACAGATAAAGGTTGGATGATAGCCTCTACAACTGACAACTCCACATCCAATAGGTTTGCTTTCAGAGGACCAGCTCCCTGATCATCCAACCCTTGGCAATCTGACTGTGTTAGGTGTTTTTTCCCAGTTGCAGGGGTGTCAGCGTTAACATTTGGTTCCAGCTGCACTAGTGATGGGTCCACTTGAGAAGGACCCTCTCCCTCATTTGTCACTAGGTCAAAAAGGCTAAATTATTAATACAACAGTTTTGTTTGTTTCCCTCTTTTCTGTCCTGGTTAGAGTGAGAACAGAACTAATTCTGTTCAGTAATTTTACTTTTCAGCTCAGTCGCTTCTCACTAAATGCACTGTCTGAAGTTAGCAGCCTGCTTTCACAGGCAGTGTCTGCTTCTAGCAATGATAACACCCCATGTTTAGAGTCACTACCAAGGACTGGTGTGCAGACCAAGGCCACAGCTGGATCTTGTGTACCACATTGGAGGGTGCAGAAAAGTAGAAGGCTGCATCTGCAGGGAGAAGCGGA
>WTSP01014114.1:0-26121 GCA_025331215.1 Actenoides lindsayi
GATAGGATAGGATAGGATAGGATAGGATAGGATAGGATAGGATAGGATAGGATAGGATAGGATAGGATAAGATAGGAAGCCAGACCCTGCCCCAGAGGATGACCTTCCATCATCAAGTCTGAAAAGCCCTTCTCTTTAGCTTTGTGGAGAGGAACCCTGCTACTCCTTGGCCTTCCTGATCACAATGTGGGAACAATAGGTATCTTAGACTAAGATCTCTCTTATTACAGGATAGAGAGAGAGAAGGTAAAAAGCAAACTAATTTCTTATGCTAAATTGTCAGGCATAAGTTTCAACTTATTGTATTTTATAAATCAAAGCTATAATTATGTCTGGTTTTGCTTTTCCATCTGTATCTTTTCCATGTAGTAGATGATAGAATCAAAGTAAGTTTCAGGACACCATATATAGCTCCCATGGACAAAATTAGATCTCTAACAAACCCCAATTTTCCAAAAGTGAATTCTAATTTGGAGTGAACCACCTTAAATTTTCTTTGCTCATGGAGTCACTTAGATTGGAAGAGACCTTTAGAGGTCAGCTAGTCCAACAGGTATAACTTCAAACTTAGAATAGGTTACCTAGGGTCTTCCCCAACTGAGCTTTGAAAATCACTAAATGGAGATGCTACAGCCTCTCTGGACAACCTATTTCAATGCTTGACAAGTTTCACTGTGAACTGGGGTTTTTTTTAACTCCTAGCTGGTATTTCCCTTGCTGCAGCTTTTGACTCCTGCCTCTTCTGTCACTGGGCATCTCTGGGAAGAGTCCGGCTATGTTATAACTTCTCCATGAGGCAGTTGAAGACAGTAGTTAGATATCTATCTAGCTTTCTCCTCTTCAGGCTGAACAAATACAGATTGCTCAGTCTCTTCCTGTGTATCTTCTACTCTACCCACAGGATTTGCTCTCCACTGGACTTGCTACAATTTATCACTTTTTTTTCTTTGATAACAGGCGGTTAAAAAATGGGTGCAGTCTCTGAACATGACTTCAAAAATGCTAAAGAGATGAGAATAATCACTCCTCTTGACCTGCTGGCTATGATCATGCTGATGAAACCCAGAGTGCTGCTTTGCTGCAAGGGCACACTTCTGGCTTTTTCAATTATATTTGTATTGAGTGTGAATTTAACTCCATATTTTTTATTATTGATTTAATTAGGAAAAGGACTCACTTCTTAATTCCTGTCATCTAAACTAGTAATTGTCTGACACAGCTGTCTTTAAAAAAACAAAACAAAACAAAACAAAGCAGGTTATCATATCGAGCTGAGTGAATGTTACTTGTCTTAATGTTTTGCATGTACAAACATGTACTTTCTAAGTTCATGAATATGACTCTTCCTGGCAGACCAATCCTCATATCAATTTACATAATTTCTGAGTATTCATAAGTTCTTATACATAGTTTCTCATAAAATACTATTTACACAAACACTTAACTAAGAACAAAAGATGTGACTCATTAGCTAATTAATTCCTCATGGAGATTCAACAGTATGAAAGATAATCAGTGCTGAAATAACATTATTTCTGGTTTAGATTATCCCTAAATATGGCTTTTTGGGACTGAGAACTCCATGATAACACTCCAAGGAAATGCCATCTACTTGTAGGACAGTACATACAGAAAGGAAGGGAACACAGCATTGTGGTGAACGTAGAAGTCTGTGCTGTTTCCTGGAGACATAACCACTGACAAGTTTTGTAACACAGAGGACTCTTATGGAGGATGGGAAGGAAGATTAAGAAGACATATGGTAACATTTCCTGAGGTATGATTGCACTTGAGGAGCAGAATGAGGAAAGCAAAACTTGCTTGTTTACAGACAGTGGTTAGGAAACTGCAGGCAGAACTTTAAATATGAAACAGGGAATTTTGCATTGTGAGGGCTTTGCAATGTAGCTTTGATTTGACATGGCAGAGAAGAGGCAGCTGGGAAAGGGATTTAGTAAGAGATGTGTCCCTGGCCAAAATAGAAATGAGTTCTGTAGCAAATTCAGGATGGGGAAATCAAGGCAAGGTATTACCTCTTATACTTGAACTAAACTCTGTATCAAAAGTTGACTGATAAAAACTTGGATTTCAGCATATGTAAGCTACCTGCCGATGTTGTGGAGCTGGGGATTGAACAGCTGAAGGATTAGTCAGAGACAAGCTATTTGCATCTGGTGCCAGAGCAGGCTCCTCCAAGCTTAGCTGCAGCCCGTCGTGTAGGTGCTCCAGATCATTCAAGAGCAGGAGGTATTGCTATGGACATTACTCCACAGTGCAATATTGATATTGCCATACCCAGAGGCCAAGTCTGCAGCCAGGCTGCACCATTTGTGAAATGATTTTCACTGAACGCTGAGGAGAATCAAACTTATGAGGTGTTTCAGGATGAGAGTATACAATATGGGGAACATTAAAAAAAAAAAAAAAAAAAAAAAAAAAAAAAAAAAAAAAAAAAAAAAAAAAAGACAATTTAAACTGATCATTTTATAAAAGAAAATAGAGGTAGAACAAACCTGTACCATGTCTTGCATTAGAAAAGAAGGAGGAAAAAAAAAAAGGCACTCCACCCTCCAAAAGGAAAAATGAAGTAGATTTTATTTGAAAATTTTGACCAAATTGGAATTGGACCAAAAGTAAATAGCTACTGGAAAGAGTAGGGAGTTCTGATAAAGTGGTTACAACAAATAAAGGAACTTGAGAGAGCAGTCTTTTTAAAAGTCATAAAAGAAAAAGAAAAGGAGAAATCGTAAGATTTAATAACCCCTTAAATGAATGGCATAAAGCCTCCTTGGAATGCAAAAGACCTGAATGACCCTATTAAGAACAAGCAAAACCAGGAATTTATGTGAACCAACAGAAACTGAATGGAGCTGCATTATAAGAAGTGCACCAAGAAACCAGAGGCTGTTAAATTAAAATTGGGATGGAAAATTCACTTACTGCACAGTTTTTCAAATAAAACACAAAATCTAAAGCAGACAGCAATTTTAATGGGGAAAATATTTATTTTATGTTATAGGATATGCCAGAGATTCCAGAGTATGCAAGGTCAGAAACTAGTAACTGGAATGATACATACTAAAAGCAGTATTTCTGGAACAAAACCCTCAAGAAATTACTTGTATGGATTTTGCCCAGCTGCTGGAAAAAGCTTATGAAATAGTTGTTTCAGAAACATTGCTGTGCTGCTGGTGGTGACTTAGACCTTACTTCTTCTGTCCTGATTTAGTCAAAACTCTCACTAAAGTTGAAGAGTGATAGGATTACTTGGAGACTAACCCACTTACTGTAGTCCCTGGTTGAGTAGTTTTTTCTTGCTTGTTTTCTCACCTTTATGCAGCTTACAGAATAAGAACATTTCTGGATGAGTTTTAAAATAGATCTCTTAACTGAAGAAACTAACTGCTCATTCACTAAAACAGTGATAGAATGGAAGAGTTTTGGTATCTTTGGCAACTGAAGGTGATGAAAATTACTGAAGTCAGAGAGTTCCTTGGGTTTGCTGAAGTTCAGAGGACTCCATGCAGTATGGCACTAAAACTGTCCTACTTGTGTGATGGATCTGCAATCTGAGGCATTCAAAGTTCCAGGATCATTGTGTGATATAGAGGCTGGTGGCTAGACTGGATCAACCAATTCTATCCAGTACCATCAGTGTGCATCTAAGAAACAGAAAATGTAACCATAAGAAGGATTTGGAGTGACAGTAGGTGAAAACAAATCTACTACTAATAATTTCAGCTGAAAAATAAAGAGGGAGGGATATTAAAATGCTGAATCATTTCATTTTGACATTTTAAAGTGCCTAATATTAAGTGAAATATTTTCTCATGGAAACATGAGAATGTTATATTTAATATTTCTTAGAGAAAATCTATCAATTCTTTGGTGTTAAAACAGTATTTTTGGGGTCTTAAAAGATGAAATGCTTTTTAAAATATAAAGAAAATAGAAATAAAAAGATTGACATTAACGCATACAAGTAATTTTACTTTTAAGCAAATTTCTCTTTTAATTGAAAAATTCTGAAAATTTTCTCTCTACTTGAAGTAGGCATTTTTGTTTATTTTGCATTTTCTTCCCTATTGCTATACTGACATCCATATTCAATTTTTACTATGAGGTAGAACATAAAAAAAGTTGAATGATGAATTTAAAAGCCTGTCAGCATGTCAGGTTCAAAAATCCACTTACTGGAGAGTTCCATCACATCTGCAAACTCTAAATGTTACTGAAGTGAAGTATAAGAAATGTGTGAAGAAAGTGACTGTCTTTTACAGAGGATTTACCACCTTACAGGCAGGAAAAGTGAGACACAGAACATCCCAAAGTTGACTAATCAGTCAGTCAGGAGCACAACACAGGTCTTTGGCTAGCAGTTCTTCTCAGTAGGTCATAGTGTCTAGAGAAGAAAAAAGAAGACTTATTTTTAGTTATGCATTGGCTGAAAGATTCTTTGCATATTTACAGAATGACAATGGCATTTATTGATCTGCTGGAAAGGAAAATTATTTGTCTTCCTAAAACATCTCCAATTAACAGAGGCGATTTGGGGATTAAAAATTGTCCAGAAAAATAGATTTGTTTTCCCTTTCTTTAGAAACAATTCACCCAGAATAATGTAATGAAGAATGATTGTAGGGCTTCTCTTTTCCTCAGAGACCCATAACCTTTGGGTTATGCCTCCCTAGGAGGATACTTCATTAAGCAAATATATCCTGAGCCTTAGCAAAGCTACATGGCACTAAGGAAGCACATAGTAACATATATCTGGTTTTCTCCAGGTTTTTGGGTGGCCCTGTGCCATTCTGGATGGGAGCTTGAATAGTCTAGGAGGCTGCATTTGACTGCGTGGGCAGGAGTGTTTCCTCCTTACGGATCTGCACAAGCCTTGACTTGGCACAGAGGGAGATATGCCTCAGAGTCTATAAAATACTGAGAGTCCAGGAGCAGGTTAGAAGGGAATCACTATTTACTGTCTCTTCCAATACAAGAACTAAAAGGGTTTAAATGGAGCTATCAGGTGTCATATCTGGAATATCAGAACAATAACTTGTGAAACTCAATATTCTGCATAGTAAATATGTGTATGAGTTAAAATTGAATTGACCAAATACATGGAAGGAAATCCTCAGGAAAAAAAACAAACCAAGGAAAGGAAAGGAAAGGAAAGGAAAGGAAAGGAAAGGAAAGGAAAGGAAAGGAAAGGAAAGGAAAGGAAAGGAAAGGACAATAACAACAAACACCAAACCAACCAACCAAACTACAAATTTCCAAACAAACAAACAAACAAACAAAAAACACCAGAAAAAAATAAAGCAGAAAAGACAAAAAAGAGGCTGACAAGAGGTGAAGATTTCTACAGTCTTGTAAAGACTGCAGGAATATCTCATATTCTTCTATATTGTCCACTACTAGAGACAGGTGTTGGGCTCTACCATGATTTACAGATGTTCTTATAGCTTTATGCTCTTTGCTAATGGAAAGAATCAGTCACTGACAACGAAATAGCTCATAAGAATAGAGACATGATAAAGAAATAAATGACATCCAAAGCAAATTCAGAATGAAGGAGAAATACTTTTCTCATGGACAGACTATGCATTCATTTTCAAAATAAGATATTGACACAATGAATTTTACACATTTCAAAAATGGTTTGGAGTTATACTTGGATAACAAGAATAACCAGAAGAAAAAAAATCTGTTTAATCTTGTTATTCAGTGTGTAAAACAACCAAAATATGTTAGCATGGCTCAGATTATCCCATCTTGTACAGTGCAGGTTGTTTAAAGCTTCCTCTGGAAGTTCTGGTATTGGCCAGCTCTGGTTAGAAACTTGGAATGGGAGTTGCTGGTTCAGTATGATGATGATCCTATAGGCATGTTTGTGACATAGTGCATGCCTGAAGAAATTAATTGGAAATGAACGGAAACAGAAAGGAGCAGAAAGGGTGAACTGAGCTCAAAACATTGCATAAAAATTAGAAAAGCACTAGTATTTGATGGAGTTTTCAACTACGCTTGTAGTCTATGTAAGGCTTACCAGTTAAATTAAACACTGAGAACTCAAAACTCTTATTCCAGTGTTCTTTCACATATAGGTCACTTAAAATGACCCTTCTTACAGGAAAGGATTGTAATTTTTGATCACTCAACATTTTTGGCAAAAGTATCATAAAAAAATTCTTGTCTCTCTTTAGTGAGAGACAGTGCTTGTTTTTCTCAGAGATCCCCACCATTTAAGGAGGTCTTATAAATTAACATATCTAACCTTTGCAGTGTCTCTCTACTCATGTAAGGTACTAACAGAAATATTATCACAGCATTTTCAGATTTTAAATAGAAGCTCCACATCCATCAATCCTCCTAGTGTCAAAAGAAACTTTCCATGACTAAGCTAGATGCCTTCCCAAGCTCCTGGCAATATAGGAAGCATATTGGTGCTGTAATCTTTCTTCTGTACAGACAGCCCTTCATCCTCTTTTACACTCACTCCAAGTTAAATCGCACTGGCAGAGTGCAGATCACTAATGGTGTAGGGTACGGGAGGCAGATAGGGCCCCTTGGTTGAGCCTTCACCTAACTGTTGCAGCCTTTTGTGGTGTGTACACAAGGAAAATAGAGGTTTTCATTAAGAAAATACCAACTACTTTCAAAACAGCTTAAGCATGAAAGTAAAGAACAGGCTTGTTAATGAAACATGCCAGATCTCTCCTGTCCTCCATGTCTCATCCAAAAAGAACATGAAATTGGCCATATCAAGTTGGATTAAATGTTCATCCTATAAGTTCAAGTGACCTGTCTTGGATTTCTAGAAAGAGTATAGGAGTAAGGCCAGCATACAGTAGCACTGACACACTGCCTTTTTTGATGGATACATATTCCTTATTTTAAAGAAATCTTATCTTCCTTTTTTATGAACAAAGGCTTTCATAGAAAAAGAATACAAAAATGTAGTTAAATTGAATAAAGGGATTTGCCTAAGACATATCTGTTGCTAAATACATGACCTACTCTTTTTTAGACATTATTCTTAGTGAATCCCTCTTTTTCCTTTTAATGTTTTCTTTCCTTTTTTTGTCTTTTTTTTTTTTTTTTAGTTTTGGAACTGACCCAGTTTTTAAATCCCTGACAAAGATCTGATGGTTTGTAAAAGAATCCATGCATTGTATTATAAATCAATTCAGGCCTTTTGTAGCTGATGAGGATAGATAGTGCTACATCAGTATCATCTCACCACCGAGGCAGTTAAACAGATACAGACCTTTCTAAATCATATTTTTTCATGTGTTAGCAATGAAATGAAAAGTCTGAGCTTTTGATGATGGTTGATGCTCTGTCATCTTATACCCATGCATCCCTCATTAAAAGCTTGAGGCCTAAGCTCTGCAACGTGCTGTTGAGGAATTTAAGTGTATCCCTATTCAGCAAAGCATTGAATTCATGAGGTCAAAAGAGGGTAAGTACATGCTTAAATATTTGGTTCATAGAGATGCATAAACATAAATTTGAAGTTCAACCTGTGCATAGAAACTGCCTAATTGGATGAGAATAAAACTATGGGAGAAACATGAAGCATAGAAAACTATCCTTACACTTACTGCTCCCTCCTGTGGGCTTGAATATGCACCAGTTCAGCAGTTCTTGTGTGTGGGCATTGGTGAAATTAATTTTGGGAATCAAAACCAGCAATGAAAGGCTTCAGAAGTCCTGACAAGTCCCATTTTGCTGTTTTTAGAGAAATGTTTTGAGTTTTCATTTTAAAATGTGTTAGGGGAACAAAATCAAAACATTAATGTTTTGATTAAGTCCAAAAGATTTTCTGAAATATTGTGTCACATAAAATTTTGAATTTTTTTTAAAATCTGTTTTTGAATAAAAAGAAAAGAATAAGAATTTGTCAATCTGCAGAAAAAAAACCACAAAATCCCTGCTAATCTCTATTGAAGATAGGAGATCATGGGATAAAGGAGAAAGATTTTTTTTTTAGGAAATTATTAATGTTTGAGAAGGAATATATTTTCCCAATTATTTTTTTGTTTCAAACTAGAGGAATTCCAATATCTTCATCTTAAACTTAAATTTATTTAAGTTGTATGAAAGAAAGAAATATCTCTCTTGTTCCCTTAAAACTCACGATGGGATAAAAAAATAAGGAAATTATTTTCCTAGAATCATCAAGGTTGGAAAAGACCTCCAAAATCATCGAGTCCAATCATTAACCCTACTCTATCAAGTCCACCAATAACAAATATCCCCAAACGCCACAGCTATATGGCTTTTAAATACATCCAGGGATGGTGACTTAATCACCACCCTAGGCAGCTTGTTCCAATGCCTGACAACTCTTTCAGTGAAAAAATTTTCATAATGTCCAGTTTAAACCTCCCCTGGTGCAGATTGAGGCCATTTCCTCTTGTTCTATCAGTAGTTACTTGTGAGAAGAGACCAGTGACTACCTCTTTACAACCTCCTTTCAGGTAGTTGTAGAGAGCGACAAGGCCTCCCCTCAGCCTCCTTTTCCTCAGACTGAATAGCCCCAGTTCCCTCAGCTGCTGCTCACAGGACTTGTTCTCCAGGCCCTTCACCAGCTTAGTTGCTCTTCTCTGGACCAACTCCAGCACCACAATGTCTTTCTTATATTGAGGTGTCCAAAACTGAACACATTACTCAAGGTGTGGACTCACCAATGCTGAGTACAGAGGGACAATCGCCTCCCTTGTTCTGCTGGCCAAACCATTGCTAATACAAACCAGGATGCCATTGGCTTTCTTGGCCACCTGGGCTTATGTTCAGCTTCTTGTCAATCAGCACCTACAGGTCCCTTTCTACCAGGCAGCTTTCCAGTCACTCCTCCCTGAGCCTGTAGCATTGCCTGGAGTTGTTGTGGCCCACGTGTGGGACCTGGCACTTGGCCTTGTTGAAGTCCATCAATGCAGCCTGTCGGGGTCCTTCTGAAGAGCCTTCCTACCCTTAAGCAGATCAACACTCCCACCCAACTTGTTGTCTGCAAACTTACTGAGGATGCATTCTATCTTCTCATCAAGATAATTGATAAAGACATTAAACAGAAGTGGTCCCAGTGCTGAGCCCTGAGGAACTCCACTTGTGACTGGCCACCAGATAGATTGAACTCCATTCACCACCACTCTATGGGCCTGGCTGTCCAGCCAGTGTTTTGCACATTTGTGTTTCCTTTAATACAAATAAAATATAAAATAAAAATGATCAATGTCAGAACTGTAAACTTTACAAACTACAATAAAAAAAAGTGCATAAAAATCTCAACTATATAAAAAGGAAATAATGGAAAAAGAATCAATACCAAAATTTCCAACCAACTCTAAAATAATAAAGGCACAAAAGTCCCAAAGCAGGAGTTGTGCTTGGCTGTGCTGCTATTTTATAGATCAAGGGGAAGAAAATATCTAGCCTCATAGCTTTTTTAATCCAAAAGATTAGACAAAGGGGAAGATATGAAACCCAATCCCACAAAAAGAAGGAAATACTGATTGCTAATTGTGTATTTTATTAATGTGGTTATTAGGTATATGCATTGTATTATTGGCTCAAATAACCTATCAAGTCCTGTCTATGTTACAGTTTGCACAGTCTGATCTTGATTAAAGGCAAGATGCTATGCAAGACTATAAAAAACTGATACATTTGCAGTACAATGGTTAAAATTTTTGTTCTAATAAATCCCTCTGAGCTTCCTCCATTTTTTATTTTTTTCAGCCAGTCATGTCCACCAAGTGGAACACTTATTTAAATACTTCCCATAAAAATTCACAGTTAAGTGAGCTGGAGAAAAATAATAAATGGTTATCACACACTGTCTACATAAACCTTCATTTCTGATAGGACTATTGGGAGGGCTAATCATAATTATGAGTCACATGGCTTATTGGGTGCAGCTGGTTCAGAAACATACCACATAAAAATAAAGAACAGAGTGCCAACCCTTACTTCACACAACAATTTTTCTTATAACCACCTTTGAAATAAAAATGTTTTTAAAATGGATGTTTTGATTTAATCTGAGAGCTGGGAAAGCATTGTCCTTTTTTCCAAGGCTGATGATTTTCACACCTAACCCTAGGAGCTTACAGGAAAATGTAAGTTTTCAGAAAAGATCCTCATGATTCTGTGGCCCGGCTTTCTCATAAAGTGACTTTTTGCTTCCTTTGTATCTTTTGTGAAGAAAATCATAATAGGGCAGAGAGGACACACAATAAGGGACACAGGATGAACTGTGGTGACAAGAGGCATTGAGCTCGGCCATTTCTTTTATAGACCCTAGAAAAGATTGTGACAGGTGGCTGCAGGAGCAAGACCCTGTGGGACTCATTCAGAGAAAAAGTGCCCTGACAAGATGTACACAGATGAATCAGAATGAAAATTTTTGACAAAAATCCTTTATTCCACTCAGTTCAGGGTTTACTTCCTAATCTTCTGAGTTCATATTCATAGACATACGTGAGTTCTAGTGATGGAAAATTCAAACTGAGGAGGTAATTTGAGTAGAGACAAGACAGCTTCATATTCACTAAAAAATAATCCAAAGAAAAAGGAAGAATCAACTCATTCTAAGGCAACTTATCTGAGGCAACTCAGACTGTATCTGCGCATTTTAAAAAATAGAAGTTGAGCTTAATCACATTTGGAAGAAGACTTTCAGATCAAATTCAGGAGCCTGAAGTTAGACTTCCTTAGCATCATTTATAGATCTGCATGTCCACTACTCACACTAATGCAAGATAACTCTGTTCAAACATGTCTACCCTATATGGCATTGCAATCACCTGTTATTGCAGTATAGTGCCCCAAGTGATTTTTTTGTATTATTTTCTTTCTGCCAGAGCATGTTATGGCTATTAATTCTGACACTTGGAGATCATCTCCCATTGGCTCTTGAAAGTATCATGAAACAGGGCTATAAAAAGCACTGATTAATAATCCCTAGTCTTGTTTCATTCTTGGCACTAATCTTCCCTAATTCTTATCTTTGTTTTCACATGACACATTGAAGGAAAATTAAATCCTATTGTTTTATCTGTCTAAGGGATAATATTGCAGTGGAGTATATGACACAATGCATAGCATTTACGATCTATTAAACACTGGAGTAAATTCCACCTCAACCCAATGTCTAGAAATTACATTGTTGCTAGAGATCAGACTGAACCAGAACCCCAAATTGCTAAAGCTGCAAATTTTAGAGAGTTATAATTTAAATGTGTATAATTCAGGTTAGAGGTCACATCAAGCTCAGAAATTATGAAAATAACTGATCTCAGACATTATTTTGGGGTCAGAAATTGTCAGTAAGCTGTAAGATTTTGACACAGCAAATTCTTTGTTTATTCAATGGCAGAACAACAAAACAAAACAAAACAAAACAAGAGGACTAAATCGGCTATACTGAAACAAAAGAAGGATTTGTTTTTACAGGATTTTTTCTTGTTTTCCTGTAGATTTGTTAGAGCTTTGATCTGACTTGTTGCTGATGCATCATTTCAGGATTCTCTTTTTGATGCACAACTGATTCATAAACTACAAAAGGGACAAGGATACAAAGTTAAAGGGAACATCAAAGTGACAATAGTATAATAATTCCATGCAGAAGTCTATGTTTGGAAGTTATTTACATCTTTTTCATTCACAAAGCTAGCTGGAACTGTCTCGGTTTTGATGACACACGAGCTGAATAATTTGAATAAGTAAATAGCAATCATCAGTTGAGGGGAGGCTGGACTGATATAATACATCTGTCTATATAGTGGAAACCACACTATTTGGTGGTGGGGGAAGAAGTAAAATATTCCTAAGTTCCCTTCTCTATGAAGTGGATAGATAAAGCTACTTATATCATTCCTGGAAAGCCATATCTGGATTTGGTTCCCAAATGTCATGGATAATATGAAAAAAAAAAAATTGGAAAGCAGTCATATAGAAGCTGTAAGACTTGTCTGATATTTGGGAACCTGCCTTCTAATATGTTGAGATGCTGCTTATCCATGGAGGAGTTAGACTTTCTAACAAAATTCCATAGCTATCTACATTAGTTTGTAAGGCTGAAGGCTCTTATATCGATAGAAAGAAAATAAGAGAAAGCTGTAATGATGGGGGGAAAAAAAAAAAATCACACTAAAAATTCCAAGCAATTTTGGTTACTGAGCATGATAAATTGTGGTTAAATATCAACATGATCAATTCAATGATCAAGTCTCTATTATTGATTTGTATGCTTTATTCAATATATACTGAAACTTGAAAGCACATTATGAGCTAGCGGTAGGAACTTCAGAATAAAACTCCATGTCTTGGGATATGTAAAGACTTGTTTCTTTGCATAATCCTGTTGATACCAGAATCACCAGGTCTTAACTGTTAATTCAGAACTGCATTTTCTGGTTATAAAAATCATGACCAGAATGTGGTCTTAGAAATCACTGTTCTTATGGTGCCACTGGGACTGATCTAGGATCCACAGGGTCCAAAAGACTATTACATGCTGCATTTAATACATTTTTCTCTTTGCCAGGAACTCGAAGAATTACACTTTGAGCTTTATTAGCTCTATTACCATATTTTCTGAGTTGGTCTTCTCGCTTTGTTTCAGTAATTTCCATTCCTTTCATCTATCTGTGAGATTTGTGGCGCAAACAAATAATTTTTCTGGGCTGTTGCTCAGGTTTTTACAGGGAGAGGTATCTGCAGTTGTGATTACAGGGAGCTGAAGGGGGTCATGTGAAGACACTAATTTATTCCTGTTTTGGTGGAGAAATTAATTCTGTACTGGTTTATATTCTTGAATTTTTTTTGAGGGTCTGTACTCAATATGACTTTTGTCAAATAGGTGTCCATCAACAGATGGACAAATGATGAATATAAATGGTGAAAAAAACCTTAAAACTGTTATGGTAAAGAGGCTTTAACTCAGTTCTCAATTCTGTTATAGGCTCCATTGGTGAGTGAGTTTGCATAAAACCCTCAATGCTGCATGCTTTACTTTCCTCCTTCATAAAATCGGATTAAAAATATTTTCTGTGAATATTTCCATGATTTACTTCCAGTTAGCGATGTCTGCTATCAATTCTTTTAATATATACTTTGCTGGAGATTGAGAAAAAAAAACATGAGAGCAACCCAGGGTTTTTTATTCATCCAGGCACCCTAGCTTCCGTTCTAGTCATTATGTTCTGTTGACTGAAGGGCACTATTTCATTGTACAGAATATAATGTATTATCACACTTGGAGCCCTAGCCAGGGACTTAGTACCGAAACCGTTCATTTACAAAATAAAGTTGTTCCTACTCCACAGAAGTTACAATCTCAGTATGAAACAAGAGCTGAGAGAGAAAAAAGTCTTAATTGATTCTGCTGTCCACCCTTATCAGATGCTTTAATGCTTCATAGAACCATAAGAAATAACCTGTGAAACCAACTTCAGTTCAAGATATCTCTAAATTTAGGCATCTGCATGAAGGTGTCACCAGTGAACTGTCTGTGTTCCTATCATAGCCAGGGATGCGAGACATACCCCATATAGCGTCCAGCTACCTCCTGTAGATGGTAGATCTCCCTTAGTGTACTTACACACAGAGGACATACCTTAACTTTCACTGACATTGTAGCTTGCTGAGATTAATAACAACCCACCAATGTGAAACAGATACCAAGGAGACAAAAGACAAACCTAAGAGGTCCAGCGCAGATTCTTTCTGTATTACCATAAAAGGTATTTATACTTGTTCACAATGCATTTACGATCACTCAGAAATGTCCTTTTCTAATGTGTAACATGAAGCAAATGGAGCAATGATATCTTGTAAAGAATACATGACTCACTTTGGAACTGCCAAAGAGGATTTCTTCCAGACTTTCTGCAAAGCATCAAGTACCTCAGACAATTTGCTGCCAGGGGCATCAATGACTATACCTCTGGATTTGTTAAGGTAAAGGAAATATGTCATGCTGTCTGCTGTTGTAATGTAATGGGCCTGTTAGATGTCACAAACTTTTCCCATAAAAAAACCAAACCACCTACAAAATGAAACGTAAAGCAAATGAGTGCCTTCTTTCTGTCTACCGTTTCCTATACTTTTAGGATATATATTTCAAAGGACAAGAAAAAGCCTATTATTGAAGAATGATCCCAATAAAAAGAATTGAAGACACTTTCCTAGAGCTGCACCAAAGTGCCTATCACTTTTTAAGCATCAAAGTGGCAGCAGAACAATTGAGAATAGAGCCACATTATGTTTTGAGATTGATTGATGGTATAAAAAATTCCTGTGTATCATCATGGGCATTATTTTTCCACATTAGGATCCTGCTAGTTAGAGGTGGAAATGACTAGTAAAAATATCTATAGAAAGATGGGAAAGAATGAGTAAAGAATTAGAAATAACTTCCAAATTTAAGATGAGTTTTCAGTTCTGCTCTGGTAGCAAAGCCCCATTCTTATATTTCAGAAAGATTTTTAGGCTAAGGAAAAACTTGTGTAAAACTTTCATGTAGCAGGATCAGGACCTGTCTATCCCCATTCCTAACCTCTTTTTTCATCATCTGAAAAAAAAAAGAAAAAAAGAAAAAAAAGAAAAAAAGGACAATGGCGATCCTGTGGTGATCTGTGGTAAAGACTAGGGTGGGAAAGGAGGTCACAATAAGAAGGTAGCATTTAGAACTTTGGTCATGCCATGTATCAATGCAATGACTAGAAAAAAAATCTGAAGTAAATACCTAAGTAGTAATCTACTATTGTAGTGCACACTAAAGCTGGAGCAGGATCATATTGATACTTTTCTAATAATTATCACTTCATTCAAAAGTGAAATGCACAAAACTCAGCAAAACATCTGTGTTCAAAGCATCAACACTCCTTAATACTGCTTCCCTTACCTATTTTAAAACAGTTGCAAGTTTTCTAAACCCAATGAAATTTGAGTTACAGAAACTGTAAAATACATTCTTAAGTAGGTGGTTTTGATCAGAGTTCACAATGTAAAGGGTTGTATAATAAAAGACTTTGTAACCTTGAGAAGCTAGAGGTTAATCATTCCAATTATTTTAAAAAGCATCCTGGGAATTTGTTGAATTAACAAAAGAGATATATCTGAAAGTATGGCAAAAATAGCAAGGATATAGCAGAGCTATTTTAAGAAAAATCTTGTAAAATGGAGCTTATAAATGATCAAGTACTGCACTTTAACCATATATCTTAATATGCTAGGTGAATTTGGTGCTCTCAGGTTGGCTTTGATTTACAGACTGGAGATCAGCATGGTCTGTAGCACAGTAAAATCTTCCATACTCTAACACAGACAAATCATGGTGTTTTGTAAGTGAAATGGAAGCTTGTGATTTTTCAGCCATAGACTCTAAGCTGATACACTCTGGTATTATGCTGACATGCCCATGATTAATTGAATGGGTGTTTGTTGCACAAGGGAGGGTAAGACAGGTTCACACGCATGAAGATGTATGAGCAGGGCCCATAGCCAGGTGACATGCATCAACACCAATGATAAAATTTATGTTTGGGGGAAATAAAGGACAAATAGCAAGAGTGAGAGAGAAGGGAACAGGAAAGGGAGTGGGAAAGGGAATGGGAAAAGGGAAACTCTCCAGTGGCCAGGCAGGAGGAACAGTGATGGATGTCCAGGATAAGTGTCCTCTGGCAAAGGTTTTCAATAGAAGAAGCAACAACAAAAATGATGATGGTGTTAATACCAATGCTGACAACTTTCGTCATACTTATCCTCTAGTATTATGCACTTTTAATTAGGAACTGTTCAAGCTTCTTATTCCTTGTTTCTGCTTGTGAAGCTATTAGCACTGGTTGGAGCATGTTAATTAGGCACAGATGTTGCACATTTATTGGATCTTAAGACTCTGCACATGTAGTCCTGACTAGTATTTGTTAAGTATTTAACTGGCTATTATCTACTGTGCTGCTTTTCTCGCTTTCTCTTTTGTGTAAACTAAATTTTGCAAAACAAGAAGTGAAGTGATGTGTTTCTTATGCTAGAAGCAGTCGCTTCCCATGAAAACCTGTCATAATACCAACAGCAGGGTTTGGCAGGTACGAGGTTGTGAGGGCAATAGCACATGAATTTTAGCATGGAAAAAGCAAGGGAAAAGTGCCAGAGATTCTGGAAACCCACTGTTACAGCACCTTAGGTGAAAGTGTACAAAACTGCAAATTACAGGCCCTGAATGCTACTGATGCTAAGGCACAAAGTCATCCCTGACACTGGGCTTCACTGTTGACCAAAGAATCCTATTTTGTCACCAGTTTGTGTAATCAAAATAGTCAGCAAAATAAATTCCTTCAGGCTCTCGTCCATAAAGGTGCTTATACCTTGATTCAGACATCAACAATGGAGAGCTATCAGTGACTACTATCCTGCAGGTGGAGGTGGAGGTGACAACCCCAGGAGCTGAGATGTGATAGATGATTGAATGAGCTTGTTTAGTCTGCTTCAGTACAAACTTCGTCAGCAAACTACATTTGCCTGAGGAGTAGGAATTAGCAGCTCAGGCCAATGATTTCTTCAGTTGTCACACCACATTCCTCATGAGCTGAGCTCTCTGTCCCACAGATTTAGCAAAAGAGAAATGGAAGAAAGGAGAACTGAGCCATTTTCAGACTGCCTATTGCAGGCATCTATCCCTCCATGGATTTAGACAGAGATTTGATAATTAGTACCAAGCTCTTTCTCTGCTGTTACACAGAAAGAAGCAAGAACTACTAGAATTTGGGAACATTTAAGGGCCCTATACTTAGACATCTAGAGAACTTGTTAGCCTGGAATGACCTGATAGCATTGTTTGCTTTTAGAAATTGAGTATTACTGTAGAATTTGTGGTTAGATTTTTCTGGAAAAGCTGGAATACAGAACAACTTTAATTAATTTAATACTGTTCTAATACTGTTTTGATAGAATACATCTTAAGAAATAAGCCTCCTGAAGAAATTGAGGTTGGGAATTAAACTCACTACATCTGTTTTTTGGGAAAAGAATCCTTAAAGGCTTGTTCAGTTGAATCAATTTTTTCCTAAAACCAGACTTTTTTCTTTACAATCCTTTATCCGACTTCATTTTTGTGTGACACCTAAAGAGAATAAAGAATGCCACTTAGACTATATCTTCCTCCTGAAAAGTGTTTTGTTGAGAGAAGACAGCAGGGAGAGTTGCCCACACAGGAGCATGTGACATAATTAAGTCATCTTTCATCTCTGTGGGAAATCCAGTTCTTAGTTTTTTCTTCCAGTCTGTGAAATGAGAGTGAATGGCAAAAAACTGGCACTGTGTGATGGGTCTGGGTGCAGAATACTTCAACCACACTGCAGACATCTATTGTCTCAGAGGGAAAACAACTCTTCTGTAGCTCTGCTGGGCACTTCAGTAGCCTTCATTATAAAATTCCAGTAGTGACTGTACAAAATCATCTAGCTTACCATCACCTATATAAAGAGGCTGGATGCTTTAAATACAGCATTAGAACTCGATCTGGTGGCAAAGACACACTTTTAATAAGCTTCATTATATATTAGTCTTACCAAGTAATCTGTCAGCATCTTAGAAACTGGCTGAGTTCTGACACATAAAGAAATGAAAGCAACACAGTAGGACCCAGAATGCATTTTTAGCACATTAAGAGCAACATTTCTTGCAGTACAAACTGTTTGCAAATTCCAGTTATTGAAATGTTCTCTGCACTTTTGTTCACGTGAGTTCATTTCCAAATAAGCAGAGGTGGGAAGAGATTTTTTTAAGCACACAAAAGGAAAGCAAATATCTCAAAAAGGGTGCAATCCTAGCAGCTTAACCCCTTCTTCCAGTCTGTGTTATTGATTGTTTTTTTTTTCTTTTTATAATATCTAAATAATTAATTTTACTTGAGCTTTTGAAAAAGTATTTTTTGTTCCATAAGAAATTATGTATTTGAGAGAAAAAGTAATTTGAAACAGAAAAAATAACATTGCTTGTGAAAATTGCTAAAAAAAAAAAAAAAATGCTTGTGAAAATGTCTAAACAGGAAATTTTGACAAAACAAAATAGATTTTTGTCAAAAGGAGAAATTCATCAGGAAACAATATCTCAACTGATTTTTTTTCAGTTTTGACAAGCAATATTGTTATCTGCCCAGGCAAACAGGGAGGCAAACAAAGAAGGAGCTGATGGATTTTTGAAACATTGCTTCTGAACGTAGTTAGGCCTTTTGATAACTATTATCACAAGCTGACTATCCTTGAAGTTGTCAGCATAATTAGTTTTGGAGCTTTTAATCAGGAATTGGCCATCCTTGAAGAAGAAATATCCTGGAAAAATATATAAACCAAATTGACTTAGAGATTATATTGTTTTTATGTATTTTTGTGCTGTCAGCTAAACAATCAGTGTTATCCTTAAGTGAACTGGCTTCATTATAATATTAAAAATCATGTCCATAGGTCAAAAAGACCCTTGCTCTGGTGAAGACCCTTCCCCTGAGCATGTATAGAAGTGTAACTATGGAGTCAGCAGTATTCTAATTGCAAAGTACTAAAAAATTGTCATAAAGAGGGTGGGGTTTGAAATCATTAACTTTGTGAGTTTTGTGTATAAATGCAGCACAGATGATCTCCTTTGGTGTGCTTGATTTGTGGAAAACCACTGAACTCTGAAATAAATAAGCAATGTCTCTCCTGAGTGTGTGAGAATTGGACTTCCTGCTCATCGGGCAATTAATCCATATTTTTTGAACAACAATCTCAGAATCATAGCACCATTAATTTTGGAAAAGACCTCTAAGATCATCAAGTCCAGCCATCTACCCAACATTAGCATGACCACTAAACCATGTCCTGAAGTGCCATGTCTACATGTTTTTTTAACTCCTCCAGGGATGGTGACTCCACCACCTCCCCGGGCAGCCTGTTCCAATGCCTCACCACTCTTTCAGTATAGAAATTTTTCCTAACATCCAATCTAAATCTCCCCTGGCACAACTTAAGCCCACTTACTCCCATCCTATCACTACTTACATGTGAGAAGATACCAACACCCACTTTTCTACAACCTCCTGTCAAGTAGTTGTAGAGAGCCGAAGGTCTCCCATCAGTCTCCTCCAGACTAAAGAATTCATGTTCCCCCAGCTGCTCCTCATAAGGTATGTTCTCCAGACCCCTCACCAGCTTCACTGCCCTTCTCCGGACCCACTCCAGCACCTCAATGTCTTTATGATATTGCAGTGCCCAAAACTGAACACAATACATATTATTTTACTTTATTGGATTGGCAATAGTCTCCTGGAACGTAGTAACACGAAGTGACAGGGCAAAATGAATGGATTTTTCTGTGTAGTCCATTGCTTGCACAACTCTTCAAATATGAGCCAACATCCGTCACTCTGCCCTGCGACATCCTTGGATAAATTGTAATTTATGGCCCAAGGTCTCAAACAGACAAAAGGACTATTTTTCAAAACAAGAGAATCATCTGCTTTAATGTTCTGAATGTGCTTTAGAAATTAATCCATTCAGGATTGAGCATAATCCAGACATTTCTACAGCTAAACTAACAGTAATTACCAGCTTTTACTGAGCTGCCATATTCACCTTCACATTCAGCATTGCACCACTCGAAAGTGTGACACTGCAAAATATTTCAGGATAAATTGAATACAACCAGTATCATGTGAAGTGAAAACTTCTTCTTTGCATCTGCACTTGACCACAAAACTTCATCTGTTATCTCCCTTTAACCACAAATGTTAAAGTTGAGGAAGCTATTACCTCATTCTATCATGTTGAGATGGTTGGATTTAGGGTTTAAAGTCTCAGCTGAACGCTTCCTACATGTGGAATTACATGAAATATGACATGTCCTGCTCAGAAATAGAAAGGGCAGAACTAAAGCTGGAAGGGCTTAAATCTGTGATGCCAATAAATGTAAATGGTACAGACATCATGCTTAGCAGAATCTTCCAGGTGTTATTGCTCCTGGTACTTCTATGGATAGAAATCTTGTATGACCCGATAATGCAATACCAGAAGGATAAAAACTGAAAGTTGTCACTTTCATTTAACAAGTTTTCACTTGTTTTTTGTTTGTTTCACTGAACATTTGAAAGTGTCTGTGACTCATTTCCCACTAAGTCAACCACAGAAGACATCAATTTTGCTTCATAATGCAAGATATAAGACTTGGCACTCTGTATACTCTGGAAGACAGGAAACTCCTGCATTACAATATAACAGATCATCTCAAGTTTCTAAAATGCTCACAGCACATCAAACACACTGAAGTGTTTTGCTCGATCTGAAGTCAAGAGAGAAGCCTCTGAAAATGGAGGCCGTCATGAACAGAAAGAATCATCTCAGTCTTGCTCAGTCCAATTTTTCACCAGCTAACACAACAGCAACAGTTTACCTGTTACATTGCCTATTTTAAAGTTTATGGGAAAAAAAAAGTCTTGATCAACACAGGTAGTTTAGAACAACTCTGGAAGGACAGAGAATTCCATGTCAATTTAGCAGATATTCCCCACAATTCAATGAAATTACACTTATTAATAAAATACTTCTACAATTGGCTTAAGTAGTTCAGCAGACTCCTGCTGCTGCTTCAGCAACTTCAAAGAAAACTTAGAGAAAAGTTATATACCTGAGGGAACTGAGAGCATTTATTCATATCCTATCCTGAATTTCTTCATTGTCACGGTAGCCAATAAAAGGAACATGCATCAATCAAAGAGAATGGGGAGGCTAAATAATTAAACCTCTTTGGAAGGAAAAAATTGCTCATCAGCAAGTTTACTATTTCACATTAAAAATTAGCATTGGAAATTACACTGAAATGTGACTGTATTCCAGTAATTGATCTTACTGACAAGGTCACCAGACGAGGATGGCAAATATTTGGTTAGTTCTTCATGTGAATAAGAAGAGATGCATGTCATGATGCCTCACAATCCAGGGAGCCTGGTCTTTATAGCTACAAAATTTTCTCATACCTAAAAGAAAGACAGATAATTCTGGTTTTAACACAGGGATTTTTCAATTCTTTGTGTTATATCGAGCATCAAGACTTATTCAACATTACAGAACACTTGACTTGTCTTTACAGTTCTGGCTTCTTTTTAAAGTGCTCTGAGTGGCCCACTGGTGTCCAAAAAGCCTCCTATGACAAAATGCAGTAGATATGCATCTTTTCTGAATTCCTTTTGCATATACAGTTGTCAATCCACAATGTAGCAGTGCTTCATGCATCCACTTGAGACTGATTGGGTAACTTGCAAATGATTACTGGTAGGAATGACTACTCAGAAGAAGGCATTCATCTGTATACAGTAAATACTATCCTGAAATCTGTTGTCTGGCCAATTTTGCTACCCACCTTCCTGTCCACCTACCTCTGATTCTATTGTATACTGCAAGCCTGTGAAAGACCACCGTGACAGAGTGAATGGTCAAATAAGCTTTTCTAAAGTAAATAAAATGCAGGAAGATATGGACCATGGATTAAAAATAGTCTGGACTAAAGTCCAGAGTCATACATGGCCCATACTGAGATTCACACAGCAATGACACCAAAGTTTCCAATCTTCTCACAAAGCTGAAATCCTCCAGTCACTCTAAGATGAATATATTTGCTTCAAGGTTTTATCAGTGGCCTCCTTCATGTGATTATCATTATTTAGGGTTGCAATTTTTAGGAAGAAAAAAAAATTAAAAAGGGGTCCTATATTATTCCATTGGGATTAGAGCATGCTTCCACCAAGTCATGATCCAATCTCTCCTAAGAGAGTCAGTACTACATTCTGGTCTTCAGCATCTGTGTTTCATCTTCATAGCTTGTGGTGACACTCTAGTCAAGCAAGCTTTCCCCAGACACACTGTGGACATCCACCCCTCTATGGATGCCTGGGAAAAGACTGTCACAGTGGCTTTCCAGCCCTAAGTGGAGTATCCACATAACTGTTTATAAATCCTTGTCCAACTGTTTGAACTTGGGTAATTACAATAGATAGACAATTATTAATGAAATTATCCCCTTTGATTTTCAAAATAATCCCAATTCTAGATAAACCATTTCCTACATTTTTACTTTCACTCTACTATTGTGATATCTTGAAATGAAAGATTAACATCTTTGTGGGCTCAGCTGTTGTTAAACACAAAGTCTGAGGCTTCAGAGAAATAAGACCTTTTATTATTTTCTCCTCTGAATCACCCTCTTCTCAAACATGCTTTTGTAACTGAGAGCTGAAAGCTTTTAAAATGATTTTGGAATTTTATTCCTCAGGCATTGCTCAATGCTCACAGACTGCTCCAAATTCAGATGTTAGTTCATCTGGATAATTACATTTTAGCTATATTGCTATTTTAATAATATTTTACCATATTTTAAGCATCATCTTTTGTACTCATTATATTTTTTGATGATATGGCTGTGCTATCTCTTCCTCCTGAGAACAGGGTTGGGTGAATAATGAATTTTTGTTGTTGTTCCTAGACAAAAAATATATTTAGGATCAAACCCCAAATTTCTTATTGTTTAAAAAATAAAAGACAATTTGGAGTATGAACAATTTGAGGTACTTCTAATTCTTATTAGTTCATATGGAATCACTAAATTAATATTAATTTTAGAGAAACATTAGATAAATTCTGTTGGGTTTTGGTTTTTTTCCCCTATGTTCTGAAGACTTTAGTGATATCTGAATGAATTCCCAAAGCTTTTTGATGTTTGACTTCACAGAATTTGCAGTTGAAATGTCATCTGCAAATCCTTCACAGCTGTACTTTCCATTAAATTGGAGTAGTCATGGAATCATGGTGGTACTAGAGGGGAGACTATTTTTTTAAATATTCAAAACTACAATACACTGGACAAGCTCAAACTGACCATTCAGTAGACTCCCAGAGCCAAGATACCTTGCAATTGTGTACATTGCAAATGGCTTTTAATTATTTACTGTTGACCAGGGATTTTCAGCAACCTGGTTGTAAATTCATAAAAATCACCTGGTAACTTCTATTACACATGAAAAAGTTATTAGAAGCTAAATCAGAAACAATCTAACCTTTTCCTTCCTTTTACTTGAAGATACTATATTTCAAAACAAATGCAAATGCAAATAAATGATATGGCTTTGTCATTAATATCACTGGTATTTTTTGACTTACATAATAAATGAAAAGGACTGAAAACATTTTTGAGTTGGCCATAGAGAAAACTTAAGAAATATTCTTATAAATGTTCCAAGAAAAAACAATCTATGAAACCCATACTTTCGTCAATTTCCCCCCTGCCTAAATTCCACTTAAATCTCTGAATCTAGCATTTCCTATTATCTGACTGCCTCTGAACAGCTAGAGCCAACCAGAGGTACCAAGGCTTAGTTGGAATTTAGGTTGAATCAAGGCCTCTGCAGCTAGGTATTGGTCATAAATTAGAGTAAAAACATCCTTAATTTGCTTTCTTCTGTTCATTTTACAGGGTAACAGCTCAAAACTGTTGCACTCCCACAGCCATGACTACGACCTGAATGAAGGCTTTCAGCACTGACTGCTGTGCCTTGCAGAATAAATTTCTAGTTTACATGTCTTTTCTCTCTGTTTCAGGAAAAGTAGACATTTGAGTGAGTTCCAAAAATTCCCTCTGATTTGTGAAAAAACATCCCCCTATTCTGCCCAAGGGCATGTGATACTTTATACCCTGCAAGCTGTGCAAATTCCTAAGTGAGCTTCAGGTGGTGGGAATTAGGAATCATCAACATGAGTTCTTGCATACAGACTAACCTCATTCTGTTGATGAGTAAGTGGAAGGGAGTCAGTGTTATTTGAGTGGTCAGAAGTTGTATCATCTGTGCTTTGCTTTATACTACCTCATGCCTTCCAGTTAGCTCACTTTTCTTGCTATCTATACTTCTACCAGGTTTAGGGTTGAGGAAAGTGTGTTGACATCACAATGGATCAAGACAAACAGATGTGGTGGATTGACCCTGGCTGGATGCCAGGTGCCCACCAAAGTCACAGAATCACAGAATCACTCAGGTTGGAAAAGACCCTTGGGATCATCATGTCCAACTATTAGCCCTACTCTGCAAGTTCACCCCTAGACCATGTCCCCCAACACCACATCTAAGCGATGTTTAAACACATCCAGGGATGGTGACTCAACCACCTCCCTGGGCAGCCCATTCCAATATTTCACTACTCTTGGAAAGGAAAGAGATGGTTGTGAGCTGGAGGGCACTATATTAGAGGAGGTGATGAACTAGGCGTGCTCAATCTGGAGAAGGTGTGGGGGGAACCTGATTACTGCCATTATCTTCATCTCCCCAAAGGGGAGGCTACGGGGAAGATGGTGCGTGCCTCTCAGAGGTGTGTGGTAGTAAGATGCAACAGACACGAGTTTAATTTAGGTTGCACGTGGCGGGGGAGGAGAAGCAACCCCAAACCTTGAACTATTGCCTGAGGAAACATGGGAATCCCCATTAGAAAGGTTTAGATTGGAAAGCAGATCTGCCAGGAATAGTTCCAGTATCGTTCTTGCCTTGAACCAGAGAGCGAGACCAGGACTTTTTCTAGTTCTGCTTTTCCCATAGCCAACCTGTTGGACTTCCGTGAAGGAAGTCTCACCTTTTTTTTTTCTAACAGATATCAAAAGAACCCACCAAAAAACCCCCAACCCAACCTGAAAACACGTTGCACGTCTGTATTATTTGTACTTGTAGACCCGGGTGTCCTCTTGCAGTGCATCCATCTCTTCTCAGAGCTGAGCACCAGCGAGCTTCAAGTCCTAATCCGTTGGACACGCAAAGCCTTGGATTCAACTCGGAAATCATCGGGGAGTTGTTTGCTCCGCGTTTGTTGCTGCACAGCGCAACGCAGACAGCCCCTTTCCGTTCCCTCAAGAAACGTTAAAAGTCTGTTCGGAGGAATAAAAGTGCAGTGCAACATTTAGTCATAAATTGAAGCTTTCCAACACCGTGTTGACTTAAAGCATATGTTAGCGAAACATGTCTCCGCTCTGCAGACGGGTTTTGTACTTAGGCTGTGGCAAGCTCATTTAAAACAAGCACGGAGAACGCGCTGCCGGGGAGCACTCCACCGGTGACGGTAGGGTCATTTAGATGACTCAATAGGTCTATTTGATTTTAATTTTTTTTTTTTCCTAGCTATCCGTATTAAATCAGTGATTCATACAAATGATGCCAAAGGGAGTTAATTGTTATTACGTGGCGTCGAAAGCTTGCCAAACTCAGGGCAAACCTCCCCTCGCAGCGCGTGAAATAAAATGGAGTTACCTTCGGCTTGCTGAAAGCAGAAAATGGCTGAACCTTTCACCCCTACCAAACGGCACCAGCGGAAACGGCGGCGGTGATTTGGAGGTGGTGGCGTTTTTGGAAGCTTTGGTGGATCTGGAGGTTCTCCAGAAGCCGCAAGAAAAATCGAGCATGAAATACCCAGCTCCGGGAGAATATTGTACTACTCCGTTGCCCAGATCTGCAGAGGAATTTAGGAATTCTAACCTTATTGGTTCAGTGGGAGTTGAGCTCGTAAATACCTTTGAGGGATTAGGCTGTAGTCTGTGTAATATGGTTTATTTCTTATCTCTACAGGAGGGGCACTGCTCCCGTTCTGTCTTGCAGGTTACAAAGAAAACCACTTCATTTATAGATTTCTTTTTTTGTGGTTGGATACTGTGAAGATGAGGCTTTGTAGGTGCCTTAATTAGATGGCTATGGGCAAGGTAATAGGCCTGGCTCGGAATATGTTCTCCAGGCACATTTTCAGTGCTGTTTGAAGATGAATTGTAGCTTCTCTAAGAGAGAGGGTACATCAAGGACGCTTGAGCAGAAGATGATAAGCCTTGGTGCTGGCCATTACATGCCACTGCTTTGGAATATTCCTCACTGTAGTCAGCGGAGAGGAAAAAGATGCACATCGCATGTTGCTTAATTGTGATACGCATTTTGCACAAAAACTGACATGGTCCTTTGCTAGGAGCCCAGCTCTGGAGTCCTCAGCACAGCAGAGAAAGGGACCTGTTGGAGCAGGGCCAGAGGAGGCCACAGCAATGCTGGGAGGGCTGGAACCCCTCTGCTGTGAG
>WTSP01014115.1:0-20313 GCA_025331215.1 Actenoides lindsayi
CAGGGCTCTCAGCCTTGCCCCAGATGCACAGAGATGCTCCAGCCCCTCAGCAGCTTCCCAGCCTCTGCTGGACTCTCCCCAGTAGCTCCTTGTCCCTCTTGAACTGGGGAGCCCAGCGCTGGACTCCAGAGGTGACCTCAGAGAGGCAGGAGAATCCCCCTCACCCTGCTGCCCACACTCTTCCTCATGCATCCCTGCAGCTGAGCTGTGAGTCCTGCTCAGCCTTGCTGTGCCCGGGGCACCTCTGCCGTGCCCAGACGCACTGCCTTCCCTCACAGCTCCCCTGCCGTGTCCATCTGTCCCTCTGCGTGGCTGTGCTGTTGGGGCCCTCCTGCTTTTCCCCTCTGCGTGGACCTGCGTACATGTAGCTGAGCATGTGTTTGGAGGAAGCCAAGTTCCTTTCCCTTGTGCCTGCGCTTCCCTCTGCCCACCCTGTAACCCCCCAGCCTGGACAAACAGAATCCCTTCGTCGTGTCCTTCTCAGTGCGTAGGTCACCTGTAGTGAGGGCTGTGCGTTTCTGACAGCTTAACATAACCCCCTGCAGTTACTGAGAGCTTTTAAGACGAGCGAGAAGCCAAGCTGTGTGCTTTGCTGGATAAAATGGGGGAGTGTGGCTGTACAATGGAAATCTAACTGGTTTTTTTCCTGAAGTTGTTGGGTTCTGTTTTCCAGGTGTGTCGGCCCAGTCCTTCCTTCACTGCTTCACGCTGACCAGCTCTGCTTTTAATCTGCAAGTTGCTACTCCTGGGGTAAGTAAAAAGGGGCAGTTACTGTGATTTCAGTCTGAAAACGATACCTCAAGAACTGACAAGAGAGAATTAAACTTTTTTTTTTGTGAAGTGTTTTTTTTGCTTTACAGATCAAGGGACATTTTTATTTTTTTAATGTAAAAAATAATTCCGTTTTCTTAATACTGAAGAGAATGCATGTGTCCTGTTGTGTGGGTCTGAACTTCTCCGTCCAGATGCTCTGTCCAGTATCTGGTACCCACAAAGAGGGAGAACTATGAGAAGAGCTGCTTTAGTGGGAAAAACTGAGACCTGTGGGTGTCTGTGAGTTGAAGTATCTCACAATCCTACGAGATTATGCTTCAGGAAACGCAGCGGGTGTCTGTGCAGCGGGTGCCTGCTCAGTGATCCCAGCAGAGCCTTTGAAACGTGTCTCCCTTAGGGGAAGCCAATTGATTTTGTGGATGTGAACGAGAGCAACGTGCGCTGGATACAGGACTTCCGGATGAAGTCGTACGCCAACCCAGCCAAGCTGGAGTCGATTGACGGTAAGGGCTTTGCTGCTGGCTGCTCTGTCACCCCCGTTTGGCAGGGAAGCAGAGGCTGCTTCTTAGTATTAGGTCTTTAGGAAGGAATGACACAGAAAAAGCATAAAATTTGTGTTAAAGAGGAAGCCCTGGCGACTACAGTTGCTGGGTGTTTTTATTTGTTTGAGAGGAAGCTCTGGCAACATTATTTTCTTATTTATCTTATATTGGTAATTCTCTCATTATATATACACACACAGAGTGTATATATTCTCTCTCTTGTGTAGATATACACTATATATTGTTAGTTTTTAAAAACCAAATATTTTCCTAAAGTTAGCAGACATAACAATCTCGAGTTTTGCCTGGGTAAGAATGTCTCATTAAAAATGTGTGTTCTTTGTCTTAAAAGGGACCTTTTTCTTTACTCCACTTAAACCTGTTAGTTTCTTTAATTCAGCTTTTTTTTCCTGTTGGTTTCTTTAGTTTGTTCAGTTTTTATTTCCTTTTGTTCAGTTTCTACAGCTTTTGACCAACTTAAGTGGTATTGCCTTAATTTTTTTTCCTCAACTATGAAATGGATTTATGGTCAGGCTTTTTTGTTTGTGAGTTGTTTCACAATTGATTTATCCTCTTTAGGTGCTCGCTACCATGCGTTGCTGATTCCAAATTGCCCGGGGGCTGTGACTGACCTGGCAAACAGCGGGTACCTGGCTAAGATCCTGCATCACTTCAGCGCCGAGAACAGTAGGTGAACGTCAGTAGTTGTGTTGGTAAATAAAACAGTAGTGCTGTCACATTCCTGGAAGACCATTGCTTTCCAGTGGCTTAAAAATATTTACATAGTTGAAGAGCTGCTTTAGAATAATGTATCTTCACTTCTAAAGTAGCCTCTTCATGTAAACTTTTCAGTGCTCATGTCAAAAGAGGGTTCTCCGCTGTACAGCGGTACAGAAATTGCCCTCCCCAGGTCAGTGGGAGTCTGGGTTCAGAGCTAAATGTGGAAGGCACCTGGATCATTAAGGCTGTAGTTAATCAGGACTTGTGTGAACTTCTCATTTACCATTCGAGTGCATGTTTTCCTGGCTGTCTCTGGACTTGGTGTTAACAATTAGTAACTCTTTATGAGTTTGGGGCGATTTTTATCGTAGTGCACAAGTCAAAACCTTACAGTCTAGTAGAGAATAAACAGCACGGTGTAATTATAGCTGTAAGATAAAGAATCTCATGTTAATACACTCAGCCAAAATACACTCACCTGTATTTTGGCTCTTTAAAGATGCTCACAACTGCTTAGAGGTGCTTTGGTTTTTCTCTAGAGCCCATCTGTGCGGTCGGACACGGGGTCGCAGCTTTGTGTTGTGCCACCAACGAGGACAAATCCTGGGTGTTTCAGCAGTACAGCTTGACAGGGGTAAGTTGAACTTCCACCAGACTTCTGTTCTTTGGGGGCCTTCTTGCTGTGTGGGAATCTGTGATTTCAGGTGCTGGTGTTTCTGGTCTGGTCCTGAAACTTCCTATAAATAAAAATTATCCACTTGGTACCTTCGGTTGATGTGTGAGATGTGGAGAGTTGTCACCAGCAAGGGGACCTAACGCTGGGTGCATGAAGGGATTGTCTTGCTTGGGCTGTCACATGGAGAGTGTTTTCCTTCTAATTGTCCAGTAATTGTTGAACTGAATCAGAAAAAGCTGGAAATTACTCCTGCAGCTCTGTGGATTCATAGTTGAAGGCTTTTAAAAATGACTTTTAGTTTCCTGAATGCTGGTGGCAAGTTCTATTTCTCAAGGTGCTTTTTCATTTTAAAAGGCAGAGGAAGCTTTAGGAAAAAAGGCTGTTAGTACAAACTGACGTGTAATTCAAAAAGTTGCCAGATAGTGTTCCCTTTAACATACAGTCACATTTCTGACGTCTCAGGCTGTTTGTGGCAGTTGTACCTGTGCACGAAGACGATGCAAACTTCTCTCACACAAATCCCAAGGTTGAAAATTTCCATGCCAATTTAAGAAATTAAGTTTATGGGATTCCAAAAAAGCTGCTGATATCCTGATGTGCTTGCATTTGGCATTCCAATCCATGATAAAATACCTTCAATAAGGCATGATGTGGCCTAGGTATAGCTGCTGTGGAAACTGTAAAATTCCATTTCCTCCTGTGCATATAGGAACTGAGCTGAGTACTCTTAATTTTCCTTCATTTAAGCTGTTTCCCATATTGTTTTGTTATTTGGATTCTTCAAAGTATCGAGCAGCCAAATGGGCCTGCGCTTCCTGAAGTTAACTTGTGTGCACCCTGCTTGGTGTCCAGTGGATGTGCAGAACCTCCTTGGTGTTATTCTTCCTCTGTTTATCATGTAAGAATTTTCACTTGGCTCCCTGCAGAAAATCCACAGAAGCTGCTTGTGGTCGTTTGGTTTTAAGCCTCATTTCTATTTCATTTCCTGTATGTATTTGGGAGAATCATAGGGAGAACAGAAAAGTAAATTGCAGGGGGAAGTGTGTGTTGGTTTTGCTTGGCTTTTTTTATAAAAAACCAAACCAGATTGACTTCCTTTTATCTTTTTCAGCCCTCTGTATATGAACTAGTAAGGCAGCCTAATTTTGCCAGTTTGTCTATTATTGTGGAAGACTTTGTGAAAGATTCTGGAGCTACGTTTAGTGGTATGTCACTCTTGTTGTCTGGGACTTCGTGTTTTGTGGGAGTCAGTGTTTGTGTGCCAGTTTTACCCAGCTGGACATGATTTCTCATCTTGTATTCCCATTTTGGGGGTTTAAATCCATACCCCGGTAGATTAGAAACTGTTGTGTGGCAGAGAGTGTCTGCTCTGCTGGGAGAGTTTAAGGTCTGGGGTTTGGGATTGGCTTTTATTCAAGCAAAGCTGGAGGCATTAAACTGGATGGTTTTGGTTACTCCAGTTAGTTGTCTTGGAACATCAAGTATTTTACTCATAGCTAGGTCTGGTTTTGTAGTATTTTCTTGTTTTGTTACCAGTAATTTCATTAATTATTATGTCAGCATGTAGAAGTTTGAATTGAAAAATCTGAAGTTCTGTCCTGTGAGAAATTAAATGTCAGAGCACAGAAATGTCACTTCTTTCCTAGATTATTTGTGGATGTGCAAGGAAAAGTCTCGCTTCCCTTTACCTGCTGCATTCTCACAGTCCTAAGAGCTACAGGGAGAATTAAATAATGACCTGTAAAGGGCCCTGTTCTTCAGCTGCTGTTCAGCCTTCTGTTAGGTCAGTTTAGAATCTGTCCTTAAGGAGAATCAGGAGCTGCCTGTGGGGTTGAAGTCATCAGTTATTTAACAGCGTAGTGCCACCCGCTGACCTGGTACCATCTGAGGTGGCTGGATTAGAGTCTCTGCCCGTGGCGTGGGTAGGAGACAGAACTAGGCCCTTAATGTCACGCATCTCACCAAGAAGAAATGCCCCTGTTGTACCAAATTGCTGTATATTCTTTGCTTAATCCTCTTCCATCCCTGCTGCCCTCAGCCTGTTTCTGTTTTCAGATGGCATCTTTATGCTCTTCGAATGAGTTGCTGCTGCCACCTTCTGTGTAGCGGGTTCAGCACAGGCAGTTTAAAAGCTGGTGGCTGTTAGGTCACATATTGCTGGGTGCAGAGGTCCTGACAAATGAAGCAAGGAAAGGAAAAGCATGTGGGGTCTGAAAGCACTTTTAACCTGTGTTTAGATGGCCAGTGGCTGGGAGAGGGAGAAAGAAATAGAACTTGTTCATGACTGACAAAATAATGGCTCTGTCTGGAATGAGGTACCTTAAAAACACTAGTTGGGGTACTGAACAACTGCTGGTGAATATTAACACATTGGGCTGGTATAATTGGCCAGAAAATAAGTGTCTTCCTGTAGGCTCATGGTGATTACATAAGAAGAGGTTCTATTGTATTTCAGAGCAATTACAACTTAAAATACAAACTTGGAAGTTTTTATTAGGAAGATCTTGATATGTGCACTTTACCCATCTGAAGTTAATGGGATCCTGGTAGTCTGTAAGAGAGAGACTTTCTAGTGAAATTGTTTCAGAATTAGGGGCTTGAGCTGTCCCTGTCTGGATTCGTAGATCAGCATGTCAGTCACCCAGATAGAACTAACAAAATACAACTGTCAGAGCCGTGGCATTGGCACTGAAGTAGCACCCACTCAGGTAACACTTGCTGCTTTTTCTCCTGTGTTTAGCCAGCAGCCCGGATGCTGTTCATGTCGTGCTGGACAGGCACCTGGTGACAGGGCAGAATGAGAATTCCACTCTTCCTGCGGTCCAGAATCTCCTCCTCCTCTGCAATGTCAGGTGAGGCAACGTGAGAGATAAGAACTAGGAGCAGGCAGTGCTGAGCATCTCTTAGTTACAGGAATATTGTTCACCAAAAGAATTTTTTCCCCCTCTTTATTTCTGAAGCACATGTCATCTTTCTCTGATCGAGCTGTTCAGTCTTTCAGTAAAAAGCATTTGTGATTGTTAGGGAAAAAAGAAAAATCAATAAGGCAGAATGGGTTGGGAAATGCAGAGCTGTCTGTCAGGGCTGGTGATGGGAAGTGCAGAGTAGGCTTCACTGACCATTTCTGAGAGAAACGTCTCTTGTGTGGTGGTCTTTGTGCCTTGGCAAGTTGGTGTTTAGACAGCTGTGGTTTAGGGTTCTGGGAACGGCTGGATTTAATTTCTTTGGCAGTGGCTTGGCTGTTTGACTGTTGTCATCTTGTCAGACAGAAGAACCACAAAACCACAGAAATCTTTTGTTCAGGTGAATGTGTGTTAGAAGTCCTTCCTGTCTGTGGACTAACAGGTCGTGTGTCGTGTTTGGATGTGTTTCATTCAGCAGGAAATGAAGGAGCGGGTCTCTTTGCAAACAGGATGGATGAAGAGCCAGCAGGCTGACATTTCCCTCTCTGTTAACTGGATAAAGCATCTCTCTACATTTCTGTCCTGGACTCTGAAGTGACTGTGACAGTGGAAGTGTCAGGTTTTGCATATACAGAGTGGATGAATAAGAAAACTTTGAAGTGCATCCCACTTCAGAAGCAATTATGGAACCATGTTGTGCTTTTGTTGCTACCTTTTTTTCACTGCTGCTCTCTAGACCCTGAATTTACAGATGTGGGAACTGTATCCTGGTCGAAACCAAAACATTGGTGCTGTGAGTACAGATTGCTGAAGCTGAAGCCCTGGCTGTAGGCTGCTGGACTGGTAGTTAGTAACTGCCCCAAAGAGGACCTGGGACTCTGAACCAGCTGCTGTTTGGGTTTCCTGTATCAAAGCTTCCACCTGGAGCTTCACTGAAACACAATTTCAAATGGGTTCTGGTCTTCCTTTGGGTAGATCACAAAGTTACTGTCTGGACTCTGAATGTGTCTGGGACACTCAGATGTACCTGGAACAGGGTGGAGAATGCTGAACTCTGAGTAAAGCAGAACCAGTTGTTTGAAGGGAACTCACTGGGGAGATGCTGGTGGCAGAATGTGCCCTTGTTTTCTTCCTCGGCTGCTCATGTTATGGAACCTCTGTTGAAAAAGTTTGCTCAGCTGTTTATAAATGGTCTCCTAACGGCTTCTCTGTTCTCCTTTGTGGGGGAGGTGTGTGTTACAGTCCTTGTTCTCTTTCAAATGTTTGAAATATTTGTCTCTGGCAACTACTTTGTGATTGTGTCTTGCTGGAATTTTATGGACAAAGGAAACAAAAACTGTAGGCAGTTAATGTGGGTCACACCATCTGAGGAACTAACTGGAAGATGAAATTCTCCTTCCTTGTGAGCAGCAGATGGGGCTTGAAGTTGAGCACAGAAAGGAATAATCGGGCCGAGAATGTTTTTCGCTGTCACAGGCTCAAAGGTTCTGAGTGCCAGGAATGCTCTGCAGGCCTGGTGGTTTCCCTCTACCTGCCTGGAGTGCTGCAAGGTGAATGCTGCAGGAGGACCAGCTTTTGGCAGCGCTTGCAAACGCTTTGCTTGGTGTTTCCTGCCTTTGTGGTCAGTTGCTCATAGAGGATTCTGGTGTTTTAAACCACATGACAGGTCCTTTTTGTCCCAAAGCCAGAAACTGCTTCTCAAACAAATTGAAAGCTTCAAATTCTAGAGATTTTCACCCCTCCTAAATCCTGACTGTTACAGTGTCGTGCTCTGGAGCACTTGGCACTTTGGTCCTAGGGTTGTGTTCAGCCAGGCTTATTTCCATACAAATCTGCCTGCTCCTGGTAACATCCAGCTACTGATTTTTCTTATTTAGGGAGCTGCACATGAAGAGCATTACATCTTGTCTGCTCTTCATGCATGGGGAGTGTATTGTCCCCTTTCCTCTGATGTTCTTACAAGTAGCCACTGAAGTAACTGCTGGAAGCATCAAGAGTACCCCTGCCTGGGGCAGAAACATGGGTGAGATGAACCCAAAGGGAGAAGGGGCTTTCTCAGAGGATTTGTTCCCAGGATAACCTTAGAGCAGTTGGCTCACAGCTGTGAAGAAGCAGTCCTGTGTTGCAAGCCACCCCCCAAAGGATTTCTTGACCAAGACAGCACTCTGCATCCTGGCACCACTCTCACCACTAAAGCTGGGTAGTTGGGTCCTGCAGGGAGGAAAGGAGAGATGGAGAACAGCTTTAAGGTGGTAAGAACCTTTACTGGCGGTTCTACACAGCAGCTGTGAAGAGAGATGCTCAAAACACACAAAACACTTGTGAACTGCAAATTGGAGTGAGCCACAAGACCTGCTTGTGGGTGTGATCTCAATTTGGATACTTCTTCCGTTTTAATTCAATTGAAGTTTGGGCTGTAACAATGAAAAATCTTCTTTCTAGTTTACAGGGCAAAGGAGATTGACATGGAAGGTGATGAGGAGTGGCCAAGTCCTCAGCAGCTTGGGCTGTGATCCGGAGTCCTCTGTGCTGCTGTTCCTCTCCTGCAGCTTGATAGGGTAGCTGTGGTCAGCGGAGGTAGCTCAGATCCTCTGAATCCAGGGCAGGTGTCGGACAACTCAGGCAGACTCAGCTTTTCTGGTGAGAGGACGTGGTGTCTCTTCAGAACACTTAAAGCACTTGTCCCTTTTTTAACAGATCCTTTACAGGATGCTTGAGCTCAGTCCTTGTTGCTGCTTACAGCTAATCCTGTCAGTCATGCTAGGGTTCCATAAATGTATTAAAATGGTCAAATAAGGTTCATTTCCTGGAGTGAATGTCCCAGTGGTGACACTCGCCGCGTGTCGCTTGCCCTGAACTCCAGCAGTGAAATCAGAGGTGCCACCACGAGAACAGCTCTGAGACTTGGGAAGGAAGAGGTGCAGTGGCCTGGAGGCTTCCCCACGAGGTGGTGGTGCTGCTCTACAGAATCCTCCCGACACCTTCCTCCTCCCCCAGCACCGAGCGCAGAGGTGTTCCCGAGGAAGGCCCTGCTGCTGTTGTCTACCTGTGCCAGGTGGGCTACAGCTGAATGAGGGGGAAACCTGGCACCCCACCCAGGGCTGCAGCAGCTCAGAAGGAGTGTGGACACGGGGTGATAGACCCTGAGCTGTGCTGTGTGCCACAAGCTGCTCCTGTGGCTTCTCAGCAGCTGCCCCGTGAAGGGAGTTGTTGGCAGCCCCCTGTACTGGCTCTTGTGGTGTGGGGCTGGGGAAGCCCATCTCATGAGGAGGGCCTGGTCGTGGGCTCAGGTGGTAGAGGGAGGCTTTATGCCCTCCCAAGGGGTTGGAAAGGTTTAGTCTGTGAGGCTGGGAAGTGTTACAGGCTCTGGGTGCATTTAATAAAGGGCAAGGGCATTTAAACATCGAATTTTAAAGTGTATGTGTTGGTTCTTTGGGATTTACACGCACGCATTTTATTTGCCCCTTGTGGAGCCTGACCTTGCTCCTGTGGCTGTACTAGCTAAAAGCCTTTCTGGGACACAACAGCTACCTCCTGCTACCAATTTCTTAATTCAAGTAGGTACTGAGATCTGGGAAGACACTGGAAGGAGTTTGTGAGCTGGGTTCAGACAGGATCCTGGGAGTGATCATTTCCTGAGGAGACATGAAGGTGAGAGAGTTCTGGGGTGAAGATACTTTGTGTGGCTGGATAAACAGACATATAGGCTGAAGGTTCATGTCACTGTTGGCTTTTTGCTCCATTTCAGAATGGATGTGGACTTTGTGACTTAACCGTGTACAGGAGTCCCCTCACAACATCCAGGCCTGTGCTGAAAAAGCCCCTGTGCTGAAATGGGAACATGCAGCTGCTGCCAGAGCAGGTGAGGAATCCCGTGATGTGGACACTTTAGCCGTTGCTTGTTCATCTTCTGTCCCTCAGCTGTTGGGACTGTGTGTCTGTAGGTAACAGAGTAAGGTTTGACTGTTACCGAGGCACCTTTTCCAGCCTCCTCTTCCCCTTCCTCTGCAGTATTTTGTTGTCTCCTGAGCAACTTTTGGAGTGCTTGGAGTTGTTTGAAGCCCTTTCCAGCTGGTCTGAAGAGTGACCAGCCAGGGTCAGTGCTGTCCTGGGTAGCTTGGCTTTGTGCAGCTCCTCTGCACTATAATCGTTCCTGAACCCTTCCACCTGCAGGAATGCAGCAGTGGCCTAAAATACCTCCTAATGCCTTTGCTAAGAGGTCAGGCATTGGGACGTGCCTGCCTTGGTGTTAGACAAGTCGTGGCAGGCTGAGAGTCACCCAGCTATGCAGGGGAAGGTACAGCCCTTAGAGAGACTTACTGGTCAGTGGGTGTGAGGAAGGAAGATGCGTTTTTCAGGGAGAACAGCAACAGCCACACAGGCCTCTCTGCAGCACTTTTGTGTTTGCTGCTTCCACAGCCCCAGATCTTCCTCCTCAGAACACGGATAATACTTGAGCTCTTCATCACTGAACCTTGTGTTTGATGTTCACAGTTCACTGGGTTAAATAGGGCTTGTTGCTCTGGGGAGGTGTTTTGGTCTGGCTGAAGATCCCTGCCCTAGCCTGTCCCCCATTCTGATGACTGTAATACCAGTTTGCAGAAACCAGGTTGAAGTGCTTACTGGTGAGAGGTGTTCCCTCTCCGGAGCCCTCTCTGGTCTCGCTGCTCGCTGTGCGTCGCGCTGCTCGCTCGCCTCTGCAGCCATCGGTCTGGCAGGGCTGCTCTGCAGCTCTGTTAAAGCTGTCCCAGGAAAATGGAATTGTGGGCTGGCCGAAAGCCTTCGAGCTCCTGACTCGGTGCTTTTGTAACTGGTAACAGCTGGAGCCAGACGTGCCTGGTTTGGAAATCGTGGTTCACTAAGCAGCGAGACCTCTCCGCGCCTGGTGTTCTGGAGCAGAACACAGCTTGAGAAAGCCAGGGCAGAGCCTGCAGGCTGGCACGAGGTGCCTCTGCTGTGCTCGAGGTTCCGTTCCGTTTTCAGCGGGATACAAGTGCTCTGCCAACAGCCTGTGCTGCCTAGTGCCATGAATCACAGTGCACGGGTGGGCCAGAGGGCTGTGTGGCACAGCGTAGGGAGCCGGGGGCAGGGTAAAGCTGTTAATGGGAGCTTGACCTTTGTGAGGAAGGGGAAAAGGTGCCCTCCCTCTGGGCAGCTTGTTTTCTTCTGGTCTGGATCAGTCCCTCTGAGGCAGCTCTGTCTCCCTTGGGCGGACGGGCACCGTCCCCAGCCCTGCGCTGGGCAGCTTCAGGCTGGGCTGGGAGGAGGTGGCACCACAGAGGTGTCCCATATGGTTCTGTTCTCAGACCTGCATCTGGTTTGCGTGTGCACAGCCAGCTGTGGCTGAAACAACAGTCCCCAGGTTGCTATGGCACTGTCCTGAACGTAATGCTGCTGTCACACTGGTGTTGGTGATCAGCTGTCCCCTTGGCTTGTTCTCCTGGCGTCGTTCAGAGCTGGACGCAGCACGTTTGTGGATGTAGTTTTGGGTTTGAAGAGGTTAAGCTCAGGCAGCTCTCTCAGGAAACAGTTAATTGTGTGTCTGTGTATAAACAGGAACCTCTTGTCTACTCTTGGTGGAACCTGACCTACATAAACTAATAGATATTTAATTAATCTTAATGAAATACAGCATGAAATATAATCACATGCACCCCGACTTATTAGAAAGCAAGCCCTGTAATTGGCAAGTGCTGCATGAGAAGAAGGGCATTCCTGAGTGAGGAAGGCTGCCACACAGCTCTTCCTCTTTCACAAAAGCAGCAGCTTAAGGACAATGAGGAAGGGAGGTGTGATAGAAATTTAAAACATGATGTATATTAGAACAACCCAAACACACCCCCTCTCATCTGTGGGGTGGGGTTGGCAGCAATTCTGTGATGACTGCGTAAAGAAAAAGCAGCAACCCCTCCAAAGACAACACACAAAGCTCTAATAGGTGATCTTGAGCAGTACCCACATGTCCACTCTGAGCTCAGATTAACCGATGGTCAAGTCATTGATTAATGGCTTAAGAGACATAGTTAGTTAATTTTGGAAGTGTAGCCTTCAGTAACATCAGGGTACTTGTAGCTTATGTGCGTGGTGTAACCGCGCTGGGTCTTCAGCTTCAGCCAGTCCCATGCTCTTCCTGTTACCTTTCTCGGGGCTCTTATACAAAACTGGTTATTGGACAGAATTCCTAAAACTTGTTTGTGATGCAGCTTTTTTCCCCTTATTATACCTTGAAATACTAATTCTGATGGTAGTCACCAGGTTTGCTGGCTAGGAAGTCACTGCTGCCACCACCTTGGCTGCAGAAAAAGGAAGGGCTGGGAGCCTACTTGGCTTAGTGTGTATGCGTATATATATTTTAAAATATATATATACAAGTGTGTGTCTCATAAGGGTACTTGTGGGGTTTGTACCAAGCAGGGCTTTTGAAGCATGTCTTCTCCTTAGCAACAGTAAAACAGCACGAAACCCAAAACTGCTTTCTTAACGTGTTAGGACTGTAGACTTAGGAATTTAATATAAAAACTTGAAAAATTAGGCTGCCAAGTGTCTCCTGCAGCAGCGAAAGGAACACAGTACAAGGGAAGTCTGTGTTAATTTGTGTGTATTGACAAAAATGCCACCAAAAAAAATCGAAATTCTATTTGTCCCTTTGCAAATTGATAAAAAAAGCATGATACAGAAATCTATCCAGACACAGCATGAGACTTTTACAGGCAAGACATTTGTACATCCGTTTGACCTCAAGTGATCCACTTGTCCAGCCTTGGCCACTCGGGAAAAGGCGGATTTTTCTACTTCCCATTTTCGGCACTGAACATTCGCTCCTAGAAAGAGAGAAGTAAACAAACACCAGCTGAGGAAGAGTCTGGGAACGGCACGTTAGCATTGCAGCCTTCAGTTGCCCTGAAGTAGCTGTCAGTCACCAAGTGCCTCGATCAGGTGTACTTGGTGTATATTTTTCCCCCCCCCAAACCACACGGTTTGATCCCATTTGAGAGACTCTCCCTAAGCTGGCAGAAGACTTGCACGTGGCCTGGCTGTACTCAGCCTATCTGCTCTGGGTGCCTCCAAGGGCCAAGTACACGTGTGATTTATTTCCAGCTCACACTCTGAAGATTATTTATGTCTTGTACCACTGCTGACAGTTTAGCCTTAGACCGAAAGGACTTCTCCCTTTGCCAGTGGTATTACCTTGATTAGCTGCCAGTCTCAGCACTGCCCTGGGCCTCAAACAGCAGGTGTGGCCGCACACATCTGCCATGGATTCTTTCAGATGCAGTCAAGTTTGCCAAGCTCCCTTCATTTAGGTGGCTGTTTGCAAGCTGCCCGTGCTACAGAACGTGTGCTGCCTGCACACAAACCTGACTGGACTTGCCCACGGCTTCCTAATCCTCAGCCATACCACGAGGAGCTGTGGGGTCAGCTGCAGGACTTGGGGAGGGGGCAGGAGGCAGCAGGATCAAACATCTACCTTCAGCATCCTCTCCAGCTTAATGGCGTCGGCAGCAAATTTCCTGATGCCATCAGATAGCTTCTCCACAGCCATTTGGTCTTCGTTGTGGTGCCAGCGGAATGCCTTCTCATCCAGGTGGAGCTTCTCCAGCTCACACGCCTGAGCTGTGCACGGGCAATTGAAAGAGAGACACAGTAGCAGAATATTAGCAAGAATAGGCTTCCTAAATCAGGTGAGTGAGATTCTGACCCTCTCCAGCTGCTGAAAAATTGGAAACACCACTTTCAATATGTCTTGCTGCAGCAGCATGCTTTGGGATGAGCCACTGGAAATGCTCCTGATCTGGTTGGGTTTTTTTTTTTTTGGGGGGTGGGGGGAAGGTAGCCTAGATAATCAGCTTTTCTTAACAGCACACACATTAGCATCCTATTTTATCTTGGATCTGCTCCTTTGTGGTACAGTGCTCAGGCCTAGTATCAAGAATTATGCAACAGTCCTACCGCAGTGAGACATTCTAAGCAAATATGCTGAACAATTAGGCCTTTGATGGCTTGTCAGTAGCAAACAAAAGCTCACTTGAGCAGCAACCCGTGACCACAGCTGTGCCCAAACCTCACCCTCCGAGCTGTAAAGGAGTGCTACAGAAAGACAGGAGTAGTACATTCCAAACCATCGTGGTACAGCATCACTACATCAAATCAGTCTTGCAGATGATTGATTTCTAGGGTTTCTGGAGGGAACACACCCCTTCTGGCATGACTTGCATCACTGATGCAATATTAACATGAGATTAAACCAGGTTTGGCATCTTTCTAATATTCAGTAAAATTGCATCCTGAGTATGATGCATCAGGTTCTAGAATCATAGAATAGTTTCAGCTGGCAGAGACCTTCAAGATCATCCAGTCCAACCTTACTCCAAGCCCTAGCAAAGCTACTAAACCCTGTCCCTCAGCACATCATCTGCCTGGCTCTTAAACCCCTCCAGGGATGGTGACTCCCCCAGCTCCCTGGGCAGCCCATTCCAGTGCCTAACAACCCTTTCTGGAAAGAAATGTTCCTGAGATCCAGCCTGAACCCCCCCAGGTCAACTTCAGGCCATTTCCTCTTGTTCTGTCCCTTGTCCCCAGGGAGAACAGACCAACTCCTGTCTCGCTACAACTTCCCTTGAGGTAGCTGTAGAGGGCAAGAAGGTCTCCCCTCAGCCTTCTTTTCTCCTGGCTAAATAGCCCCAGATCCTTCAGCTTCTCCTCAGAAGAGACATGCTCCAAACCCTTGACTAGTTTGGTAGCCTCTGGACCCTCTCCAGCACTTCAATGTCCTTCTGGCAGAGAGGGGCCCAAAACTGGACACAGCATTTGAGGTGTGGCCTCCCCAGAACTGAGTCCAGAGGACTGATCCCCTCCCTGCTCCTGCTGGCCACACTATTCCTGATCCAGGCCGGGATGCCACTGGCCTTCTTGGCCACCTGAGCACACTGCTGGCTCATGTTCAGGCGGCTGTCAGTCAACAGGGTTCCCCTTTCTGCTCCCTCTGTCCTCTCAGGAGAGGGTGCCCAGTATGAGCCTGCTGTAATTCCAGTCTGTGTACCCGTGGGACCCAAGACCCTGAAGTGGTGGCTGTGTCAGCCAGTGCAGCAGCACTGTTGGAACAAGGCTGTGGTGTTTGGAGGGATCAAGGCTTATCCTGAAGTGCCAGAGCTGAGCAGAGCCACAAACTCTTCCGCAGAGGGAGCCAGCCAACGTTACACCGAAGCGGACTTACCCTCTTTGACGCTGAGGGTGGGAGTTAACTTGACGTACTCTTTGCTGAGCTCTGCCAGCAGCTTGGGGGAAATGGTGAGATAATCACAGCCCGTAAGCGCTTTGATTTCCCCCGTGTTTCGAAACGAAGCACCCATGACGATTGTTTTGTAGCCAAACTTTTTGTAGTAGTTGTAGATCTTGGTGACACTCTTCACGCCTAGAAAGGAGAAACCGGTACAAAGGATTGTTCAGAACAGTGCTTTCCCAGGAGGGGATTTATGTCAGTAAACTGAATGGGTGGCTCTGGTATTTTCAACAGGACGTTCAAAGGAGAGCGCACCTGGATCCTCAGAAGGCTCGTAGGTTTTCTTCTCTCCGTTTGCAACGTGCCAATCCAGGATCCGTCCCACGAACGGGGAGATCAGAGTAACTCCAGCTTCAGCACAGGCAACTGCCTGAGCAAAGGAGAAGAGCAAGGTCATGTTGCAGTGAATCCCATGCTCTGCTTCCAGAACCCTGTGGACACAGGCTGGTGTAAAACAGCGGTCTGCTCACCTGCTGAGGTGACCTTCTCCTAACAAGCCAGTAAGTTAACTCTACTGAACCTCTTCAGTTAAATTAGCAATGTGGCACAGTTTATATGCTTTAAAGCTTTAAGCTAACAGCAAATGTTTTGAGCTGTCACTCAGCTTTATATAATGCTGCTCCTTGAAGCAGATGCAGACAACTTAGCGTGGTATTTCAGGAAACTGTGGCCTGGCCCTTGCATGAACAAACTTTTCCTATTTCAAGATGACGCTGCAGCAGAGCATCTTGCTCACCAGCTGCAGCCCTAGTCACAGATTTCCTGGTGCAGCCCTTTCAAAACCAATTCCTCACCTCAAGCGCTGAGTGCATTTGTCAGGTGCCTGTGAGCAGGCAGAAGCACGCAGTGAATTAGCTCACCCAGCACAGGAGCACTTACTTGCCAGCCTGGATTCCTTCCCACGTTGAAGAGAGCTTTATGAGAATACGATCTTTACTGATTCCTGCTTCCTTGTAAAGGTCAATAAGGCGCCTGGCCCTTTGAATCATTCCTTCCTTATCAAAGGACAACCTTTGAAACAAGAGCAGGACTGCTTAAAACCAGCTTTTTTTTAAAAAAATGCTTTTCCCCCCAAACCCCAGGGAAAAACACTGTCTGTTTTATCAGCATTTCTATGCCAGGAGCAGGGTTTTGTTCTCAGAGATATTTCCTGGGTTGCTGTACAAGAGCACTGCTGCTCTTTGACTCGCAGGGCCCAGAGCTCGCCACAGCTTTTCTTGAGGAAGTTGGAGGCTAAAGTTTTCCCCAGGTTTGTCACAAATGCAGAAGCTGAGCAGTAGAAGTTGTGGCACTGGCATGTGGGTTAACGGACAAATCCTATGCAAGCCTTGAAAGAAACTGTCAAAACAGCTCTCAGTAAATTGAGGAGACATCATCACACAGGAGAGAATGGGCAAAAGTCTGTCCTGGAACCACAAGGTTTCCCTTGCTTAATGAACAACAGGAAGATTACAAAGATCCAAGCTCAGTGTTACTGGTTTTCCTCAAGTTTTGTCACGTAGTTATAGTCAAGCAAACTAAGGGAAATCCATTTGCTAATTAAAGAAACATTAACAACAGAAACTCTCGCTGGCATTACAACAGGGAGCTGTCTAGTCAAGAATGTCTTTCTCCAACTCCCATCAGGGCTCTTTTTGTATGTACACATATCCAGGGGCAAGCCAGAGGAAAAAGAGCCAACCTTGCATCCACTTCTGTGGACACCCGGCCAGGTATCCTCTTCAGTATCTCAGCTCCAAACAGGACAAAAAGCTTGTCGCAGGCATTTTTGATCTGCTCCTCTTCCGACCTGAAAACCAGAGAGGGCAAAATCATTGGGGAACCACCAAAATACGTTTGCATCTTGCCATAAATTTGAAGATCAAACTTCACAGCCTATTTAACATTAAATTCCAGAGTTCAGACAGCTCCTTCCGCTCTGCTCCCTGTTTGTGTTCTGCCCCCTGTGCACTGCCAGTGGTTCAGCCTTTGGACGCTGTTTCCTAGATGCTGTCAGTTTAAGAGTGTTTTCCTGAGCAGCCTCAGAAAGGCCACACGTGGACTGGTGAGTGGAGATGCACTTCCTCAAAGTGGGTCTGAAACCTGCCTTAAGAAATCCTGCTTTAGGAGGTGAGGCTTTTGGGGGCATGAGTAAAGGAGGGGAAAGCCCCAGTGCGCTCTGAGTGGTACCAAACACTATTTGCATAAATAAGGCATCTTAAAATATAAATCTGCTGAGAATATTACAAAAAAAAAATAATAAAAATTTACTTACCCACCAAGTTTTTTCCCATAGGCAACAGCATCATCCACAAGTTCCTGGTAAGCTGGCATCTGAGCAGCAGCTAGGATCAGAGATGGGTTTGTGGTGGCATCCAGGGGCTTGTACTCATCAATTGCTGCGGAAATAGAAACAGCCCGTTGAAAACAATCAGTCTGTCAGAGCAATTAAAAGGATTTTGCTCAGATCCGTGAGGATGTAGGGTAGCAGCGTTTGGGAGAGCGGAGTGGTGCACGGTGCTGTTCAGATGGCACAGCCTGAAACCTGGCTTGGGCCAGAACAAAGTTAGCAGAGCTCAGGGGATGGGGTATAGCAGAGGTTACTGGAGACTTTCTTCAAAATAAACAAGCTTGGACAAGTGACAGGGGCAGAGGTGCTACTGATTTTCAAGCTCTCCCATCTCTCTGTAGCATATTCACCAGGGGAGCTGAGTTCCAGGAAGCACAGGAGGTGAAGGAGAGACAAGGGGGAATCTTTCTTCCCTTCTGGCAGGTAGGGGTTTTGTCTACAGCTGTTTGAACCAGAACGGGAGGAACTCGTCTGTTAGGATCTAGCAACTTTTCCTTCCTGCATTTTAAAACTCTCTTGGAATAGTTTTGGACTGTTTCTTAGTGTCTGTTCACGTAATGTCCTTGTACCGCCAGGCTTCCTTCCTTATAGGAGGTATTTGACCCTTGGGCTGTACCTGAAGCCCTGGACTACACCTCTGCCAGGTGATAGTGGTTGTTTACTGGCTGTTTACTGGAGCAAGCTGTAGCCATGCGCTGTCTGGCCCCGAGCGCAGTCGAGCTGCCTGGCACGCACCGCCTGACTCAGCAAACGGGCGAGAACCTCTGCGGGCCCTTCAGCTCCCTCCAGCTAACCAGCAAAAACAGCCAAAGCCTTAGTAGCAGCTCCTGTTCCTCGTCGGTTTGGGACATCCAGGTTAGAGAGCACAGCTTTCTTTTTTCATAGCAGAAAATAAGTATTGTTTTACCAGAGCTCCCTCCCTGGCAAGGATCGTGGCCCAGGAGCAAGCCCATTCCATAGAGACAGGTCCTCTGAAGCACACTTCACGTGGACACTGTGTAAACTACAGCGGGACACCAGTGAAACTCTCTTCTAAAGCACACGTGCAACTTTAGAGAAGTCTGTTTTGACAGGGTTTACAACTCCTTGCCAGCCTTGCAGCGTGCAAAGACTCTTCTGACAGCCTCTGGCAACGTGCGTAAATTAATCTCATTGAATCTGCTGCCCTGTGTGCCTCCCCCAGGCTTCCAGAAAGCAGCCAGCAGCCTGTGGTTTAGCCTGGGGGGTGTCTGTGACCATCCTGCCACCTTCCCTCAGCAGAGCACAAAGAAGGCCAGGCAAAAGTGGTCTGGCTTAGTTAAAAAGCCAGCCTGGTGCGGGTACTGGAGAAGCCACCAGTGCTTACTGTGGGTACTTGTGTCAGGAGCTCTTCAAAGCACATCCCTTCCTACTGCACCCCGCTGGCACCTGTACCTGAACTGGGAACGGGTGTCGGCACCAGGGAGGGAATCAGGTGTTGACAGTGGCCTTATTTGGCCTGTGAGAAAGGCCCACGGGTGACAACAAGCAGCCAGAGATCAACTGCAGAACTGTTTCAAAGAGCTTGTTAGAACTTCCGATGAGTGTTCGGCCTCCTCCCAGCCACCCATCCTGGGCCACGGCAAGGATTATTTTCCCGCTGTGCTGTTTGGGGGCCGGGCAGCAGGATGGTTTGAATCCATCCCCCTTCCGCACGCGCTGGGCTTCAGCGGGGTTTGTTGGTCGCTGGAAGGGACACAAATCTCACGTGGCTGAATTTGCAACCCTCCCGCTGTGATGCTTGGTAAAAGCCACATCAACACTCTGCCCCTTTCCTGGGACGGTTGTTGTCTCGTGTCAGGTGGACTCTTCAAGGGCGAGTAAGAGCTTCTCTCTGGGGTTGAAACTTGACATCAAGCGGCGGGTACCTCGCAAGGACAAGCAGACAGCGGGACAAAGGCACAGGGCCGAGCTGCTGCTCCCCCTCCGCCCTCTTAATCTCAGCTGTACCGACACGGGGTGTTCGGCGGCTGCCGGGGTGGGGATTGTTTGAGCATCGCCCACGGGATTAGGTGAGCAGCAGGCGGATTACCACGGGCCCCAGCGACGGCACGAGGGGATTCAAGCGCCGCTCCACGCAACCCCGAGACCCGTCAGGGGAGGGATCCTGGGGGTCCGAAGCGCAGGAACGTCGCGCGGCGGCAGCTTTGGGACCGGGGGGTTTATAAGGGGACGTCACCTCCCTCCCTCGGCAAGGGCCGTGCCCGCTCCTTGGCAGGAGGTAAGGAGAGAGAGCTAAACTGCTGTTGCGTTACCATCTGGGCCTCACAGCTGCTTTGCTTCCGCCATTGGGAAGTAAAATAAAACCAACCCTAAACCGAATCCACAGCGGGTATTTTCCCAAAAGCACTTGGTCACCGCCCCGATCTTCTGCTGTCGAGCCCGGCACTGGTTGGTTTCAGCACACGGAGCTGACCATGGGGGCTTGTGGGTCAAACTTGGGGGGGAAATAGCGCTGGGAAAGCCCGGGAAATGCACGGCACGGGCTGGACCGGCCCCGATCGCACGGAGCAGGGGGTGGGTGGGAGGAGCGGGTCCCGGCGGGCACGGTGCCGCGAGGGTCACGCTTCGGCTGCGGGAGCGGGGGCCGGTTACCTCCCGCAGAGCCCGTCCCGGGGGTCCCGGCTGGCACCAGGCAGGGGCTGGGGCTCGGCAGCCCGGACAGCGGATCCCGGGCGGTGCCGGCGGCACCCGCGGACTCCCGGGCAGCGTCTCGGGGCTTCCGCGGCCCTTCCCGCGCCGACCCGCTGCCCGCGGCGGAGCTTTCCCCTCCCCTCCCCGCCATCCCGCCCTACGGTACCGGCGCCTTTTTCAACGCCGGCCTTGCGCAACCGAGCGCCTGCGGCCCCGCCGCCGCTCCCCGGGGCTCAGGGCGATTCCTTCCCCCCGCGGCCGCCCGGGTGGTTCGCTCCCCCTCGGGCACTCGCCCCAGCGGCCGGGCGCGCCCACTGTCCGCGGCGGGGGTGGGGGGGGGCCGCGCTCACGGGGCCGGGGTCGCCACCGCCTGCCCACCGTTGAACCCGCCGGTTTCGGCCACCACCGTGGTGTGGTGCTCGGGCTGGTCCAGCACC
>WTSP01014116.1:0-40819 GCA_025331215.1 Actenoides lindsayi
CATTTCATTTCATTTCATTTCATTTCATTTCATTTCATTTCATTTCATTTCAAATTCCATTCCATGTGCTTGCCGTGCCTGGTGCTGCCTCGCCGCCTGCGCCGAGCTTCTCCGCGTCCCCCCGGTCTGGACACCCCCGCTCCCCTTCTCCTCGTCGAGTCCCGCTGCCGACGGGAGCGAAGTCGGGCTCTGCTACAGGCAGGGATCTGGGGATCCTCCCCAAATCCCACCAAGTCCGGCGTCAGCCGGAAAACGCCTCCAAAAAAGTTAGGAGAACTGAACAGTCTGATGAACCGGAGAAGGAAAAATGAGTTGTTCCCGAGGAGGAATCTCCCAGGAAATTTTGAATCATTACAAATGCCAGGAGTGGCGGTGCTTTTGCGTTTAATAGAAGACGAAATAACGCCGAGGGCAAAGGCACGCGAAAAGAAAAAATTATCGTGAAGTTAAACTGGATTTACTCCCTGGCTTTCTGCTGAGTAGGACACAGAGACGTATATAGGTGAATGAACTGCTAATTTTGACGGAGATGCATAGGAGAGAGATTAATTTCTAAGAGAGATCTAAGTTCTCATTTCAATATCAACCCTTTGAAATATTCGGCTTCACGGTATGGGTCACTACTACTCTGAAAAGACACGTTTTAAATTACCTTTTAAGTGCTTATAGTAAAAAAAAACAAAAACAAAAACAAAAAAAAACCAAAACAAACCAGAAACCAACAGAAAATGTGAGACAAATAATGTTACTTGGTCTTCAAATGTTGATTCTTTAGAAAACTATTAGGGGAAAATCTGAAAAAAATGAACACTTTGAGTTTTGAAGTCCTGGAAATATTTAAATTAGTTTTATCAGAAAATTACCATGTTTAAAGATTAATGTTTGACTCTGTTTTGTTTCCCCTAAAATGTAATTTTTTTAAATTTCAAGTGCTAGGAATTGTTCTGAATGCCTGACCTTTGCCAAAATCATATTTCAGTGCCTAAATGAGCATAAGTTTCAATTTTTTCTGCACCAGGTGCAAGGTTTAAAATTCATATTCATACTCTTTTTTTCCTCTCTCTTCTAGTTTGGTAAATTTGTTTTTCATATTTCAATGCAGCCTGGAGTGATGTGGCTGCAGGGTTTAGCCCCAGCACCTCTCCTTTCCCCATGAGAACAAATTTTGTGTTGGTGGTTGAGAAGCAAACGAGGGGAAGAACTCTTGGTATTAGATCTTAAAAAAAGAAGTGTGTCTCATACTCTATAATTTTATTTCTCCTGAGTAGCAAGCTAATAGCCACAGTATGCGGACAGACTCACTCTGTGGCTGGAATCCAAAATAAGGCAGTCAGCTAAGGAATGCCCCATGGGTCCCCACAGTGAGAGGCTGAGGGACCTCACTTGGAATGATGGGATCTCTCTTCTGCTGTGTGTTCCTGCTCCTGAGAGGTAGAGAGCTTTCCCACTACACAGAGATCTGTGCCTCTTTCAAAGGTGACAGCATGCTGGGTGACGTACAAAAAAAATGTCCACTTCTCAGAAGACGAGTCTATTTGAATATATACCCCAAAGACATGTCATACTTTCCTGCTGTTCATATGAGCTCTTCAAAAAACAACTCTGTGCTATAGCAAAGGTAGGACCTGACACTTGCCAAGGCTCAACATTCGCTTCTCATGAAGAAAACCCCAAAGTATAATAGCAACACGTGCAACTGGGTGCTGTGTGGTGGCTTATGGCCCAGCTTGTGTTCCCTGGAGAATCTCTCCCCGAGGGATTTAGGGGTTTTACCTCACACTCAAGTATATGTCATGACAATCAAGTCTGATGCAGTTTGTTATGAATTCAGTTTCTTTTAAAAACAGATATTTGACTATAAAACTGTCCAATATAAGACACAAGCAAACTTCAGTGCCTGAATGCAGAGCAATACAAACTTTCACGCAAAGGTGCTGGCATTGTTTTGCCTTCTCAGTGCACTCTGAAATCAGTCCTGATATAGGAAACTATCCTGGAAACCAAGAGTGAGAAACCATATTCACTAATGATCTCACTGCATATTTACATATAAATAGTATATAAATAGTTTTTCTTGGTTCTGTCTAAAGAATTTTAGGTGGGTTGAGTCACACAAGGAACTACAAAGCCTTGGGAAAAAACAGCTGGGAGATCTCAGGGAGGAAATTACAGCAACAATGAAGGAAAGCACACTTTTACAAGGATGTGGGTTAAGAATTGGCTGTGTACCATTAAAACACTGTCATGGGCCTATTCCTACAGTCATGCACTGGTAATGTTTCACAGCAGTGATGCAAAAAGAAAATCTTGTCATTAGGAATAAAGAATGATGGATTCTTATAAACAGTGAAAAAGTTGTGAAAAGTTACAACTTGCCTCGGAATACAGTCCTATAAGCAAGTCAGCGTTATCTTCTAACTAAGCTGGAACCTTTCGCAAAAGAGGAATTGGGTATTGCTGTGACCGGCTCACTGGACAGACAAACAGATCATCAAACAAAACATCAATATTCAGAAAGACTGGGACAAAAAAGTCACAGGAATGTGCTAACACTGACCACATTTATTGCTCACCTTCCCTGGGAATCCTACATCCAGTGTCAGCCTGCCAGCACCCAGTGTGCAAAAGCCGGAGCAGTGAACATCATGTTCAATAAAAGAATTAATTATTTATTAGCCAGAAGGGACTTTTCTGGTTGGGTTTTTTTTCAGTCTGACCACATACATTCTTCAGACTGTTGATAATATGCTTTTTTAGAAGCTCGGGGAGGCTTTTGCCTTTCCAGAAAGGCACGTTTTCCCAACTGGAAGATAACACAAGGTGGATGAAGAATCCAGCCCTTGATGCAGTTGTTTGTCACTGTGCTTAGCTGCCTTCAGTGTTTGTCACTTCCAGCTTGAGCTGGGCTGGCTTCAGCTTCCAGCTGTTGGTTCACATAATGCCTTATTTCACTTAGCTAAACTGTCCTTTCATATATAATATTTTCTTTTATGAAACTCATTTTATTCCATATAAAAATCTTGCTTTTTCCTCCAAAATAGATGCAGCTCCTTAATATTCTACAGCAGTTTCCCCAGTCCTTGTATAATTGTGGTACTTTTTTTCTTGGCACCCTCTGTAATTTTTCAAAATCATTTTTAAAATGTCAAAAGAACTTGTTATTATTCTATCATCTCTCTTGCTGAAGGTATATACAAAATAAAATACCTTCTAGCAATTGATGCTTACAGTTTTTGAGGGTGTTTTTTTTCCACAACACAATTCTAAAGACACATCATTCTGATTTGCTTTCCCACTGTGATCATCACAGTATTTTCAGAATCACTATTATGAGTTTGTAAAAACCACAGACTGCTTTGTGTTGTGGAGCTGGTGGTGCAGGAATGTTTCTAGTATTTCTTCTGAGCTTTTACGTAACTGACTGAGATTGCAAGTACCCAGACTGAAAGCTTTGGTGATATCATACAAAACTATGATGCCTACTCACTACCCTTTTTAAAGTCATGCTTTCAAGGACCCTATCCATTGCCTGCCTTCCTTGGTCCTAGATGTGCAATGCTGCAAACAGCTCTATTCATGTGTTGTTTGTTCTTCAAAATACCAAGGGACAAGTCTCAGGTCTTTCCAAACATCCCACTTCTCACTTCACTCACCAGTCTTCCTGTCACTATGTTACCTGAAAAAGAAAATTGATGTGATTTCATATAAACTCTCAAGTCACCAGTGAACATCTTGGAAGAGTTCACAAAGTAGTTAATAAGAATACTCCTATATAGTATTCATACGATATAGTCCTACACAGCAGTATTGATATTCATAAATACTAGGGATTTTCTCTTGGCTCTAATTTAATGCAATTTTTGACCATTTGTTGTGTGCTTTATTTATATTGTTCAGTGCCTCCTCTATGAGATGATAACCTAGGTTTCACTAGGCTTCCTATTTCTGCTCTCTATTTTATTCTCTGCTGCCTCAATCTGCCTGAAGAATTCAGCACATACTTAAATTGAATGCACTGCTTGTGGGTTTACATGGGTCAAATTTGGCTGAAGTGAAAGAAGATCAATATTGCTGTTCCTCTTTCTTATTTTGTCAGTCTTTGTGCTCAGTCTCCCTAAAAGCTTTTTGGTTTTTTTAGGGCTTGACAACTGTTACCATGGTGTTCCCAGGGATGTTTTTGAGGTGCAACATCTGGGTCTGCATTGATGCAGAACACTTTAGGCTCAAGCTGCTGGCTTGGTAGTATTCATAAACATTAGTTGAAATGAAAGATAAAAATCAGCATGGTAAAATAGCATGGGGGCACATATAACTGACTTCTTTGTCTCCTTCACTGAGCTGAGGAACCCAGTTTATAATGTTTTTTTAAATTTTATTTTAAACCTCTGAGAACTTTTACAGTTAATATAAATCTTCCTTTGACTGTGCTTTTTTTTTTTTTTTCCTTTTTTTCCTCTGTGCCTTGAAGAACTAACTGTTAGCTCCTAGTTAATCACACATACAGATGCTATTCAGTGCGCATTTGTGTATGTGACAACACGTCTACTCCAGTGACACTCTCTGCAGCAGCTGGAATGTACGCGGTGATTTTTACTCCATGATGTATTTACAGGGGAGCTGCAGCCCAGCTCAGGAGGCAGCATCTGGCGTGTGTCACTCACCCGTCCTACCCAACCCTTACGGGCTGGGGGCATCACCTGTCTCTCCTCTACTGATTGCGGCAGATGAAGAGATCATTATCCAGGGCTGGAGGGGAAATCTAGAGCTGTCATGAGGGAATATATTAACATGTGTGAGAACACATTGAATGTATTGAATTTAGAGCTTGATTTTGCAATATGAAAGCTCATGGAAGTTTTTTCATGAGTCTGGGTAGGAATAGGCTCAGTTTTCCCCTCAGAGGTAAAGCCAGCAGCTTTTCTGATATATTGTGGTACATTCAGATCTGAGCTGAATCACTGTATACTACTCTACTCCTCTGGCACTGAACCACTGGTGGGTGAACCTGGCTTGTTCTGAGATTCATTCACTAAGACACTCTACAGATATTTTTGTATTTGTGTAGAAGATATACAATACATATTTCTTCTGTGCTAAGGACAGAGGGAAAATTTCAGACAAAATGTTCCCTAACAATCACCCCCAAGCACAAAATAGGCTTTTTTTCCCTGTTTTATTATAAAGTGGGCTTTTTTTTATTGCTATGATGTAAAAGTAAAAACAGGCTATGTCTGAGCTCTGTTAAAGTTTCTTAAGCACCAGCCCTATTAATATAGACACTAAACTCTTGATGTAATTGTGGTATGTAGGTCCTCCGCAATTACCAGTCTCAGGGATTTTGATGGCATATTTGGATGCTTTGTTTTGAAAAAGGAAGCGGTTTTATGTGAACGCCTTATTTCCTGTAAATGTTTTCATTTTAGAAGTGTCTTTCTTTTGACTTTTGTAGATAATGTTTCAGACAGAGGGAGGTAGGTGGCAGAGAAAGACTGCAGCTTGAGAGAGTAAGTGGTTCGATGGAAGGAAACAAGAAGATGATCAGGTTTCCCACAGAGAACAAACAGGTAGGGTATATGCTTTTTTTTTTTGTCTGTACAGACTTTCATATAATACTGAGAATATGAAGTTGGGATGACAAAAAGAAAGACGCTCACTTACTTCCATGATTAAATCTTCCTTGAGTGGAAACTTCAATTACTCAGAGAGGGCAATAGTATATCATACCAGAGAGGCTCACTGATTCACTTCCGGTTTATCCAATCTGTATTTGGCTAAGCCTCAAGAACATGTCACTAGAATATGTTAGCAGAGTCTATTTTAAGCAAAATCAGTGCAAAATAAAGTAAAAAGAAAATTCATAGCAAAATACTGGAGGTGGAGCCATGGTACAGGGAATTGCGTTCTCATTGCCCAGAAGCACCCCAAATAACATTGCTCATGGATCGAACTTAAATGGGTGTGATTTCAGGGCTGGAAAATATCTTGACTTTCTGAAAATGAACAGGGCCCACATTTACATCTTTTTATGGCCATACTTAACAGACAACATAGTCCTGATATTTTCAAAAGCCAAACTCATCTTTAGAAATTAAGTTGGGAAAAAAAACAAAAGAAAAGAGAGTAAGAAAGGAATAAAGGAAGGTGCTGCCACTGCAGGTATGCACTGTGTGAGTGAGTAGGGGACAAAAGAAAATGTCATTTGATTTTCATAATAATACTTATTTTGATTTTAATAATAATACCTTTTTAAATAATAATTCCTATTATTAATTCCAGGAAGTCCTTATTGCAGCCTTTCAATTCACTTTGCAGCCCCAACTTCACAGGGGCCTATAAGAAAGATGGGGACAATCTTTTTAACAAGGCCTGTTTCAACAGGACAAGGGGTAATGTTTTTAAACTAACAGAGTGTAGATTTTGACTAGAAATAAGGGAGAAAGCCTTTACTGTGAAGGTGCTGAGATGCTGGAACTGGTTGCCCAGAGAGACTGTGGATGCACCATCCCTGGAAGTGTTCAAGGCCAGGTTGGATGGGACTCCGAGCAACCTGATCTAGTTAAAGATGTCCCTGATACCTGCAGGGGTAGTTGAACTAGATGACCCTTAAAGGTACCTTGCAACCCAAAGCATTCTATAATTCTATTGTACCCCTGTCCCCTGGAAAACACTGTATACATAGCCATAGCCATAGCCATAGCCACATTACAGCCCAGCTGGAAACTTTGCCTTAATTTCATATTAGTATCTGTGTAGTTTTACTACATTTAATATGGAAGGATAAGAAAATAATATGCAGGTGAATTATTTGCAGCAAATAATAATGCTTCAGACTCTATCGAGGACACATATAATCAGTGACCCGTGCCTCTGCTTGTACACAAAATTACTACAATAGAGATGAAATTATGAAATCCCATATAATAAACATACCCTCAAAGGGAAGTGATAAAGTGCATACCAGGGAGCATGTGCTGGCATCTTCACACAAGAGGGCTGTACAGTTTAAAGAAGAATCTTTTCTCATGCTGAGGTCAGCACTTTCCTGAATCACAAAGTGTTTTACATGTACTCATAAATCAGTCAGTGAGCTGGCAGAAGAGGTAAGAGCCATCAGTTTAGAGAAAGTAAGCCATTTCATACTTCTTCCATGATTATTCTTCCTTCCTTAAAGAACGCTTGTGTGCATTAAAGAACTTCTGTTCTACTGAGTTAAATTAATGGCAATACCATCCTAACAAATCAAGTTTTTTAAATTCAGGTCTAGTTTATATATCAAGGTAAGAGAATGCAATTTTCAATTCAGAAAGATAACTCAGTTGAGGAGAACTTAAAAAATTACCTTTAAGTTTCCTCTGAGGCTCTGTATTAGCTGGTAAAAACCAAGCACACAGGGTGACAAATACTTGCAGTTGCTGTTTCACAAGAAGTGAATAGGCAGGATTTCATTTAGGTTCAGAATTTGGCATAATTTTTTTGAATAATTGTTTTCAGAAACTAATTTTTAACTCACAGACAGTTTGCTGACTAGATGGGAGGATGGGTTATTTTAGAGGAGAGTTTGAGAGCTGAAGAGCTGCGCAAATGCAGAGTGGAATGGGAAGGTAGCTCAAAGTTATTTCTGTGTCCCTGGCTGTTGAAATAATACAATTGCTGCATTATATAAACTGGTTTTAAGACATTAATTATTAGTTACTGCCCATTGCTGGTCACAGGGACAATTTTAGCAGTTCGTGCTACTCTTGTCCTGATCTGCTCCTCTACTTCTGACTTGGGCATAGACTGGGACCTGGCTTTGATGTGCAGGGATCCTACTGCTATTGGGAGCCTTTGTACATCTTCCTGGGGCAGGTTGGCAGTTGCTTGCAAGGCAGCTGAAGCAGGGGCTGAGGGTGTTTCCAGGAAAATCAGAAATGGGCAAGGAAAAGCTGTTGGGGAAAGCCTACCATCAACTCCATGCTTCAGAGGAAGAGTGGGAGCCTAGAGAATCCCTTATGGCTCCTTCCTCTCCCACACACCCCATGCTGCGTCCCAGCCTCCTGCACATCTGAGGACAGAAGCATGTCTTTCAGTATGCTGGGTCTTTCCAGCCGGCGCCTGCCAAGCCATATTTCAGTCTCTCGCCTTCCAGCACCATGCAAACTTCACAGTCCTCACATTCCCACAGCACGGGACACCCTGCTTCTGTCCCTTCCTGTACGGAGTACAGCGTCTGGCTAAGCTCCATGGTAAACCACATGCAGATTAATGAGTGCAGCACTCTTTTCCAGGTGAGCATCTTCTCGTGGGGGAGGAGAACTTTCATTATTCAGCAAAACACACCCAGGTGCCAAGCTCTACCGACCTGCAAGTGCTGCCACACTGTTTGAAGGCAGTGTTGGAGAAGATGTCACAGAATCTCTTTGCCCCTATACTTTCTCATGCCCTGTACTCTGTATAGGCAGAATTATGAGCATGCTACTTCTTTTCAGCTTGCAGACAGTTTGAGGTATGTGTCGTGCTCTTCACTGGAGCTTCAGAGATTGGTCACCAGTTCTTTTTCATGTTGCTTTCATGTATTACCCTGGCACAGTGTCAGAAGTCAGTTGCCCTGTAGAAATAGGGCAGTGTTTGTCAGTTCAATGTTCTTCGGTTTACTCAGCCCAGGGATCCCTCCTGCAGCTCACTGGAAAATGCACATCCTTGCTTCGGTATCAGCAGCAGCCTAAAAGTCACCACTCTGTGGCACCCTTCTGTGTGCTTCTGTTACTTGAGAAAAGCAAGAGAACTCCTGCTCCATGAATTGTATCAGTGTTACTCTCCTAAATCAGTGATGCTGCCTCACTGCTTTTACGTAGATGAGAGAAAGCTGGCACAAGGGTAAAATTAAATTTCCAAAGAGTATTCAGAAATTCCTGACACTGCACGTTTTCATCCACGTAGTTATATCCACTTTATTTAGTCAGAACCATGTTTTCTTCTGCATCTTGGAGAGCATATGATAATGATTCCACACACAGAAGAAATACTAAGCAGAAAAGAAAAACAAATTCTACCATTCTCATTGACTTAGTAAAAAGGCAGTTGTCTCTAAGTCAACACATTTTTTCTTCAACTTTGTTCCTCTGTACTCATCATTTATCCTAAAATGTAAGACAGTTACAAGTTTCTTTATCAACACAAAGAGTCATTTCTTTTGCTTTTCAGAAAGAATAAATAATATTTAAAATGTGTATGAAAACATGCATGAAATAGATGCAATATCTTTTACACTGAAGAGCCCTAAATGCTCTGGAAGTTGTAGTTTACACATCTACTAGACTGTTCCTACCAATATTGTCTGTCTGTCTGTCTGTCTGTCTATCTATCTATCTATCTATCTATCTATCTATCACCTAATAGCCTACTAGCTTATTATAAAAATTCCTCAGAATTATCAGATACTTAAGCAGAGACAATTTTAAAGTGATTTCATGGAAAGGGAAGGCTAAACACCTAGTATCTAGAAACCAAGCCTTCAGATCTGAGATATATGATGGGGGAACTTTTAAACTGAAGACTAGAAAGAGCACTTTGAGCTTACCAGGGTTGGGCAGCCTGAAAGCTAAAATGCAGCTCATTCATGGAAAAGATTGACTTCCAGTCTCTTTTAGGGACCCATAAAGTTGCCAGTTTGCTGTTGTCTTTTATGGAAACACTTGGCCTAGAACTAAACCGTTAATTTCCCACAGCTCCACTGAGCTTTTTTTTTTTAATTCATTTTCCAGGAGGACTGGAAATCTACCTGTATTGAGAACATGAACAGCTTGAAAAATCCTAGCACAGGTTATTGTTCAGTTGTATGATAAGCTGATCACCATTTAGTTCTGTTGCAGTTGATAATTTTGACATGGCTTTCTCTGATATTGTTGCTATCTAGTGCTGATCCCTCTGTCATGGAGAGGACCTTTCATGTTATGCTGCCCTCTTCCACCAAAGTCATCCTTTCCACCCTTTTTGCTGGAGACAACTGAAGTCTCAGTCCCTGGAGTACAGTGTGGTTCCTTCAGTTTTCATGGGGAGATTCTGCTCTGTATGTACCTTCAGCAGGTGCCCCTGATTTCTGTGGGCCTAGTTTGGGTTGGGACATTTTTGTAGGAACTTGCACCCTCATCTCAGCTCTGTCAGCATAAGCAGCTGGCTGTTACAACTTCCTTTGACACCATGCTATGTTAACCCACTCAGGGCAGGTCTTGTTGATGTGTGAAAAATGCTTCTGACAGCCTGCTCCCACCAGCACTGGGGTTTCCAGAGTCACAGACTTGCTGACCCACAGTGAGCAACAGTTGGGAAAACCAGAAAATGGTTTACTACAGGCAGGGAAGGGAGAAGAAAAGGAATGGAGGAATAGGTTTGGTTTTCAGAAGAACGGAAGCTTTCAGAAGCACACTGAATGAGGACTGGCACCATGGGCCAACAGCAAGTGCAGTAAGAACAAGCCAGCACAAACATTACATACAAAGCTCTTTCAAAAAACTGTCTTACAGATTAATTCATAGAGATTGACTGCTTTCTGCCAATCAACTTACATATAATACAAGTACATTTGGCTTTGCTGGCTAAATGGGGATTGTGACCGCTCAGAATGGTACACCACTGGTATAGCAGCCACTTGGGATGTGCTACCAGATAAACATATTGTGACATGCTGACACAAAAGGACAGTTTATTGTGAGAAAGACAGTAAAAGTGGTTAAAAAGTGTGCACATGTGCGTGTATACAAATATACATGCACACATATGTGTATATCTACCTTTTATGTAGATAGATATACACACACCTATTCTTTTTCATTGTCTGGCAACCATAATGAAAGTCTGGAGATGAAAATTATCAGCAATCAAATATTTTTTCAATAAAAACTGGGAAAAGGATGCTTTTCTTAAAAAAGAGTAAAACCTAGATTTCAGAACTACCTCAACATAAAGCATGTTGCCAGGCCAGTAGATGCTGTTTCTCTGAAACCAGAAGCAGGTCCTTTTTCCTCTCCTGGAGATCATGGAAAGTGGCTGTTCTCAGAGAGCTCTTGCAAGGGAACACTTTCCTCTCTTCAGCCTGCAGCTTCTTCTGCACCATGTACCACCAGCTTATAGATGTTCACTTGGAGACATTGTCCAGACCTATGGGAAAAAAACCCAAGGCAGTGTTTGTGTTCATGTGGCAGTGTTTGGTGGAAGTGTAACAACTGCCCGTACTTTGGAGGAAATCTAGTCTCTGTCTACTTTCTACAAATCAAATCAAAGATCCATGCCACAAAAAGTGCACTCCCAAATCCATTGGACGTTGTCTGTGTTATTTCAATATCCAAGGCAACTGGGGCTGGGAATATTTAAAGCCTTCCGTTAGTATTCTGGACTTTAAAATGTCATTACACTCTCTTGATAAATGTTTGTTTCTCTTTCCCCAGTTTTTGCTTACCTCTAAAGCATTTTGGAATGCTCCATTTTTTTCCTGGGCCCAATTTTTGAACAAATAGGAAAATACTAAGCAAATATGGAAATATTTTGGAACAAATATTCCATCTCCATTTCACTTCTGGAAAACTCTTTCACAGGCCAGCCTCACCTGTGCTAGAAGATTACATCTGTTAGTGAGTGAAGTGCTTAGAAATAAATTCTCAGTGCATATGACACAACCTTAATCAAAAAAAATGAACTGTTAACTGAGGCAGGCACAGGGCAGGGTTAGGAAAAAAATGGGATTCATTAGGGAAGGGAATAATTGAGAATTAATTCAGTGGAAGGTCATCAGGCTATAAAAATACTTCTTAGACTCTTCCTCTTTCTACAGTTCTCTGGATCTGCCTATTTGCCTCTGGTTTAGCGTGGTATGAACAGGCCCCCAGTGCAAAATAGGACAGCTGGGCAGCTGGGCACAATGCGGGTTGGCCCTCATGGGACTGTTCCTCTGGCTAAACCTACTGGAGAGAATACATTTGGATTGCAAGCTCTTATGTTTTTTAGTAGGACTCTCAATTTGATCTCAAGTGCTTCTAGTGGTGGAAAAATAATCAACTCCAAAGAATAACTAGGTTTTTGCAAACCTCTCAAAGGAGACTTCGGTTGCTGATCTGTTTCGATCGGCATCTCCAAATACTCACCCTTTAACAGGAAGCTGTGGAACATGGCCTCATTAGATTTTGGTGTGCAGTGGAGACAGACCTGTCAAGGATGGATAGGGAGTGTACTGCATGGGTCATAATCAGGCCTCGTTACATGATTTTAAAAAAACTAAGGATGAGAGGATTACTGTTTTAAAATGGGTTTGGGAGGTGCTGAGAATAAAACACCTTTGACTTTGATCTGCTTTTGCTATTGGGAGAAAATCTAGAGCAAAGAGCAAAAGATTAATCTAAAATTACTTTAATTCTAGATACCACCCAGTGATTTCTAAACTCCTGGTCCTACCATCCTGAATGCAGACATGGAGCAGAAAGCAACCCTGTAGTCCTCAACTTACCCTCCCCACAACCCGTGAGCACAGTCTTGTCCGCTGACTCTCAAAAAGCTATTTTTAGAGAGAAATGCTTGAAGCAAGATATAGAAATAAGGATCTCTGTAAAATACACTTTAAAAGACAGTCTTGTATACATTGGTTTCATGTTATATAATGGCATGTGAGACATGCTCTGCTATCATCCAAGGCCTGAACCCTTTTCACTCAGTGCGGCACGGAGCACACACAGTCCTGGGCTGGTAACAACTCCATGCTTTGCATGGGCAACATATTTTGGAAGACATTGAGAGACTGGATTCAAAACAAATATAGAGAAAATAAGGAAGACGTAATGTGTAAACGAGTATTTCACGCACGTCCAAATTATGCCTGGACAAAATATTCTTGTGAGAAAAATAGCACGCTGTAGAGAGAAAGGAAAGTGCAGTTTGGTGGGGTGGACAAAGAGCTAGCTCAGCCAAGTCTGGCCAAACAGCGGTTACTAGGCTGTAAAAAATGGACATGGCAAATGTACCGCATTTGCTAAAGGCTCCATGAAACTCCAGGGAAAACAGTGTGTTCACAGAGTGGCTCCGCCAACAGCGAGAAAGTTTCATTATTATTAGTCATATGCTGAGGATGTCAAGGAATTTTAAGGCCGCACTCTTTGCATTTTTAGAGGTTATTAATGAAATAGCATAGCAAGGTGAATTACATTAAAATATTTTTCTAACCATTCCAGAAATCTTGGTCCAAGTTGGCATAGTGGGGCTGGCAAGTGGTGAACTTTTGACCGAAGCTCGGATTGCTGGGAGACACATCCTCCTTGTTAGTTTCGGGTGACAGTTCACTGTACTAGAGGGATCCACTTGTGTGTAAAGAGGCGAGTGGGGGAGGAAGATTTAGCGCTGCATTTTCACAGGGGCAAGAAATTCCATCCAGCTCAAATGAGTTTTGGCCTGCTGCCCAGCTCCTTGTCAAACACATGACCATCACTCGGCTTCCTATTTCTGGCCTGAATCTGGATCCTGGGGATAAACGAGACCCGTTAGTGGTTAAAATTAGGCAGCCGAGCTGTGACAAAACATGCTGAGTCTCCAATGGGGGTAGACATATTTAAAAACCAAAAAAGAGCTAGACACACCAAGATTTAATGTCAGCGCCATGTGTAATTCATCAGTTTGGGCTCCCATAATTCAGATAGCAGCTGATCTACTTCATGGCGAGGAATTAGCAGGATTTTCTCTCTTTCTTCTGACCAAAGACTTCCTATATGATTGCTAAAGACAAGATTATGCTGTTAATTTTTTCATGGTAGAAAACTGTAGCCCTGACTTCTCACCCTGTCATGATCTGGTTGTATGATGGACGACTTCTTCTGACCTGAAAACCACAAACCAGGACATCTGGTTTCCACAGGGCTGTACTTTAATTGGTAAAGTTTATTTCCAATTGAAATAGCAGCAGCCTAGTTGCTTGACAATGAGACATTTTCCATTTCTCCATAATTAGAAGCTTCCATTTGCAAAAAACAAGTCAGTCAAAATGTTTGTGCATGTATGGATAATGCAGCACTCTGGTAGCCATTACACTTGTTTCTGCTCCTATTACATCTACCTCTGCCTGTCTGGCTAGTGGCACTGACCATGGCTGGCTGTTTGACAAGGCCCCACACAGCCCTCTAGGCTGAGATGCCCTATAGCCTGAGATGCCCTTATGGAATCCCTTCTTGAAAGACCATTGTCTGTCCTTGAAATCTCTTCCTAAGCCTTTTTTTTACATGTTGAGATATATCCAAGAAATCAGGTAGGGAATGTCAGTCCAGGTGAGCAAGCTCATGTAGTTGTTGCTGTTTTAATACCTTAAGAAGTGAACATAATATTTCCACATAAGCACTGTACCCTTCCTCATTACCACTGGCAGCTGTGTTGCTCACTAGTGACTCTTGAACCTGTCTTGCAAACCTTTCTGTTGTATGAGTCTTTGCATTGCACAACCAGCAACTCAAGTCAGCCTTTTAAATATTTTAACAGGCAAATTTAGTACAACTCCTCTCTTCTCTCCTTTCTCCCTTCCCCCCCTCTTCTTTTACTTTCTTTTAATTTCCTTTTTTTCCTAATTAATGTTTGCACACTATTATCTGTGATGAGGATGTATTAAATTACATGTCCTACAGTTCCCAAAGCAGTCCTCCTTATTCCTGCCTTCTTCCAGGCTCCTGAAAAGCCTTGGCCTCCTCTGTAACACCAGCAAGACTCAATGAGAAGTAGAACTGAGATTCTTTACCCAAATGAAATCCCGGTATTTACAGGATCATCTCTGTTGCTCTACCAAAGCATTTTCCCTTGGGTAAAAAATATCCAAGTGTGTGCAAAAGTTTAGGTCTTACCATCCTCTCAATGACCTGAGAGCTGCATAGCAGTATCTGTCAGTTCTGCTGGTGAGGAGCACACCTGACTGGAACTGCCTTCTTGGACATGGACACCGGGCACAGCAGTGTGGGCTGGTATGAAATATCTCTCTGCAGGGACAGGCACCCCCTCACACAGACATCTCAGAGAGCTCTCTGGGATACTGGGGACATGGGGACAGGAGACACTGCATCAGATCTCTGCTGACTGCATAGAGAAATAGCTAACTTCTAAGGGAACTAACCCACAAGCTGCGTAAAAGTGTGTATGTTAAAAATGAGACTAAAATTTTACCCTGAGGAAAACACAGTAGGTAATGCAGGCTGAAGTAACATATTAACTGCAGAAAACTCTACTCAGGAGAGAGCCTGAGATATGTTGTTCTAACAGAAATTTCCAAGAGGTCTTCAGTTATATCACAAATCAAGATACTTGAAGTTAAGAAATACACTTAGTAAACAACAACACAGTAAGCAATGTACCTGCCGTACTTTTGTAAATGTCTGATGCTATTAACAGTTTAGTATTTAAATTATTCCAGTCTAATGAAAGCTTTGAAAGGAAATGCATCAGATTAGTTTTTGTGTGTATAGTAATGCTGCAGAGGAAGAGAAACTCCAGGTACTAACTCAGGTGTGACAATGTGCGCTACCCTTTCAGATGGGAGGATACTGAAGCAGATCCATGTCAGATACCTCAGCACAGTGTTCCCAGCACTACCCTGGGCTCAGGGTGCAGTGAGGTGCAGCTGGCTCCAGGTCTGCATGCAGCATGGTGTCTGTGCTCACTAAGCTCACACAGAGACAGATGGGGGGACCTGGGGACTGAAGTACTAGCCCCAGCCCCAAGATAAAAATTTAGGCTCTAAGTATCTGTGATATTTCTGCCTTCTGCTATCTGGCACTATGGAGAGCTGGCTATGCCTGTTGACACCTGAATTTAGCCATCACTGGGCATGTGCGGGTGTTTTAACACACTGACACTGCAGTTAGGTTAATCAATATAGTCCAGATAGAAAATGGCATATGGGGTTGGTTACTGTTTGGACAGAAACTAACTGAAAAACCATTAGACCTTCAGGTCTGGTGTAACTACATCCTCCCTTTTCTTTCTCTTTTCTGTGCTTTTCACCCTCAGTTATCAGGGTCTCAGCTGGCTTTTCTTCTGTGATCAGGCGTCTGCTGTGCATGATCCACAATATGCCAGTGAATTCCCTATGCTTGCAGGGTGCCAGCAGCTGCCACTCAAGCGAGACGATCAAGAAAATTCCAGGCAAGGCAGACCTGACCTGTCCAACTGGCAAGAGGGCTGTCGCCAAGGGGAGCAGGGTTAGAGAAGCTGCTGGAGTTAGACATAGTTCCTGATTATACATACGTCCTCATTAGTCAGATGTAAACTCTTCAGATTTTAATCTTTTGCTTGATATCTTTCAGTCAGGTTATATGAAATGTTTTTATAGAAGAATCTGGAGTTTCAAAAGGTGTGTAAAAATCTAACTGTAACAGTAACACCTTTACTGAAAAAATGCAGGGTCTGCATCTTTTAATATACTCTTCTTTGAGATCATTAAAACATTAAATACTTCTGTTCTCTTGACTCTGAACATTTGACTCCCTCTGCAAGAAAAGTAATGTGTTTACTTACTAACATGAATTTAAATGCTGACCTTCCAGGCATCACTCAATGGTTTCTGATTGTTTGGAATGATGAGCTATTGCAAGAGATGCTACAGAGTCCTTTCTACTAGAAAAGCAGCTTAGGATTTTGAATTGTTCATTAAATCACCACTTCAACAGCTTTCTCATAATAGAATTCTCTAGTTCTGTTTTTTTATACAAAAGCAAATTTTCTACTTAATTTTGTCACTGCTGTCACTCTGTTCACTCAAAGAGAAAAAGGTATTATTCAAGAATTTGTTTGTATGTGCTCTTTTGTGAGCATGAAGAAGGAGAGATAATGTTCATTTGACTTAGGGCTATGGAAGAGAAAGGACACAGAGAGATCTTGGATGTCTGGGCTGAGGCCAGAAGACTGATTCTTCCTTGAATACGCAAGCATCTACATTTCTTATTTGAGTGGAACTGCTAAATAATTTCAAATACATAAAGATTGATTGAATAGGAGGGCTTTCTGTTCAGTTTTTAAAAATCCTTTTTTGTTGGTCTTGGGTCTCACCTTCCTCACTTGCTATTGCCAGTTGATCTGAGCAGTGTTGGCCCAGCTGCTATTTCCTGCTACCTCCGAGTTCCTTACTGGTTCCTTTGGACAGTGCCCTTCCTACAGTGAGAGCTTAACGGTGACTGACTTTGCTGTCAGTGAATGAAGCAATATGTGGCTTTCTGAAAAGGTTAAAAAATGTGTATCACTGTAGATGGCCAAATTGTCATTAAGGAGCTCTTATGCAGACATGAAGAGCCTGTGGTCTGAGCCTGGTCACACACAGCTATTCATCTCAGTCTCCACAGTAGTAACAAATGTCATCTATATACAGAAGCTACTCACATATCTCTTTTGGCTGACATTATTGATGCTTGTTTTTCTGGATACATGTATTGACTAATTGCAACTGCCAAAGTTTTAAGAGTCAGATCAGATAATAAAAGCTGTTGGTGGCTACGTAACACTCCAAACTCCTAGGTCCCTTAGAAATATGGAAGAATTATTTCCACTGGTTTGACAGAACAATGTATTAGACTTAACATGGAGACAATGTTCCAAAAGAGTGCTCATTCTCTACATTAGTTGCTAGTGAAACAGAGGAAAGAAAAGCAAGAGGTTTAATGTGTCACGTTGCGGACTGCTATGACTTCTTATCACAGTTCAAATCCTGCTGAAATCTTGTGCAGACTGGAGCTCCTTAATGCATCCTTGACCTTGCCCACTTGGTGAGGAGCTATTGCAAGACTTGACCACTTTGGGTTGACCAGAGGAGCTTCCTCTCCATGGTCAGAATTGTTGGTGAACCTTTCTTGCTCTTTTTCCACTCTGACACCCCAAAAGGTTAAAGTAATTTCTCTGGTTCTTGAGCTCTTCCAAAACCAACTTCAGAGATAGGTAGCTAAGGAAGTATTTCCAGTCTGATGAAGTAAATGGGCTCAGCAGCCTCCTCCTTCAAAAAATTTCTTTTTGAAAACAAGAACCAGCCGGTAGGGTGAGAGGTGTGAGTTACCCATGAGCTTACTGGGGTAATGCAGGCTTTTTGAAGGAATATTAGAGCAATGCATCTTTGATACTAAAGAGCAGATAAAGATGAATGAAAAAATTATACATTCCAAATCCTGGTGAGCAGTGATTCTAGGCTGGAGGTAACCAGATCCTTAGCTGTGCTTCATCTTAGGGAAGACTTTGTTTCTTCACGCTTTTTCCCTTAGGCTACAAACACATGTCTATATACCTGCATATGTTACATTTTACATAAGCTTTACTTTTGATTAACTTTTGTTATAGAAGCCATCCAAGTCAATTATCAGACTGCATTAATTTCCTATTCTACAATTTCAATAATAGTCTCCTTGGTTTTCATTGTTTGTTTCTCCTAAGGATTACATGTGCCTCACAAAGGCTTTGTAACAATCACATCATGAAAACCATGTCTCTTGCCCTAAATGTCCAAGTGATACAGGCATCTTGTTCAACCTCATGTAACTGCTTTTTAAGAGCAAGTGTAAGCGCTTACCCATTTTGCTGACACAGGCATAATTAATTAGCACTCACCTGACCTGGTGTAGAACACACTTTCATTCACTTGACATTTAATAACATGTTATCCAACACCTTGCTTGTGTCCTCCTAGGCATCCTGTTTATTCTAAACATCCTGTATTACTAAGGCCATGTGCATGTCACGTTCATATAGTCCTGACTTCTAACATTTTCTTTGCCAGCCCCACACAGCATCCCCATTTCCCCCCTCCTCTTTACTACTTACTTACTCTGAACATGACTTCTGAGTCACTGCACATGACCTTCTTATTTCCTGCCCTTTTTCTGCAACACAGTATATCTGATGAGATGTTTGCTTTTAAATTTTGGAGTAGCAAAGATGGAGAGACTTCATCTACTTCTTAATCTCTGTCTCCTTTTCTCTTGCCACAACACTGGCAGCACATTTGTTGCTCTTCCAGAAGGTTGAGTGGGGCAGGACATAGGAGAAAACAGGAGACATGGTGGATGAGGAGAGATGACGTGTCTTCCCACAGCTGTTTCTGGAGCTCTTCATGGTACACTGGGGCTGTACCTCCAGATGTCAGGAGTGCAATTCAGGGATCACATCCTTTCTTCCCACCTGAACCTGTGAAGTAGGGGAGCTCCATCCTCCCATCCGCAATGGGCTTCTCTGTTCCTAAAAGAGGCTATCTTGTTCTGGTGCTTATCCTCCACACATTGTGACTGAAGAGTAGTTGCAACCACCATTCAATTCTGAGAAAAATACAGGCTTGTCTTCAAATTTGGGGTTTTTTTCTGGAAAAATGTTCTTTCCTCATCTGTCTGGTAAAAGAAAAAAATCAAAATCATAAGCATTTTTTTTATTTACCCTGTTCTTTCATTAGGCCTCATGTAGGCTCTTCACAGCACCAAGGCTTACTGCCAAGGAGAGGAACTGCAGTCCGAGTTTGTGCACATAACTCCAGGCTTACTCTAACAACACCTTTGTTTTTCAAACACAGACTCTAAGCCGACAGATATTATTTAGTTACCCTCCATCAAGCACCTGACTCAGGCTTGCAGCCTGGAAAAAATAACTTCATGTTAGGCTTTGTGGTTTGCCTAAGAAACTGATATTACTAAACTCCCTCTACAACCTTCCTAGTGGGATCTAATGGTGGTGACATATGCTTATTACCATATAAAGAGGGAAGACAGAACAAGAACTGCACAAGGCCAAGGTGGTTGTGCTTCTGGGATGTGAAAGAGAAGCTAAGGAGTAGCACAGTATCTGTCCTCCCATTAGAGATTACAGAGGACTCTTCTCTCCCATTCATCATGACACAGCTTTCCTGCGGGGAGTATAGCAATCGTTGACAAGGAAATGTAATAGTAGGAAATTATCTGATGCATTTTGATATATCTAAGTGATAGCAAACATGTGGAAACATGAACAAAAGTTTCCATCTGCAAAAAGAGAAGTCTTGTGCTTGTCTTCTATTGACAACACTTTATTATTTATATTCTGCAAGGACAACAAATAGAAATATTACATCTAGGCTAGAGCCAAGAAAGCCAAGTCACCCATCTGGGCAAAGGGCAGAATGCTCAACCACTTAAAGAGAGGAAGTAGGGTAATATGTAAGGGAAAATTTGAAGACAAATGAGAAGGGAAAGGAATGGAGGTCATGAAGCAAATATATCAGGAAAAGAAGGTAGATATTTCTGGTTCATCCTGGAAAAGGCAAAGATGATAACCCTCAGTATATTTAGGGAGTGTGGAAGCTTCCTCTGTAATTAGTATAAGACATGGGATTGCACCTATGAGTTAATTCAAATTTCCTACATGAGGGACCTTCAGCATAGCACTTCCCATACTCAGCATGTCCATTACCAAGAGTGACTATTTGACTCCAGTTATGTTTTTACATTTTTCTTATCAATCTTTTTGCTTTCAGCCGCTGATTAAAGTTAAGACTAGGTGCAGAACACAGAAACAGATGTTTCTGGCCTAGGAATCAAATGTCTCCTGGAGTGTGTTTTCATTGCAACAGATTCAGTAGTGGTGTCTTCAGTAGGCTTTGCAACTAAGCAATGTGTTTATTGTTCATGGCATTGAGCACTGCCGTATCAGTGAAGCTCAGACAAGGTAAGGTTACCTCTGCTTTTGTCAAGCAGATATGTCAGCACAATGACTTATACCTTTCCCTGTTTAACTTTGTAAGTGACACAGTCAACTCATACTGTCTTGCTTTGTAAATCCCAAAGAGAAAATTCACTCTCATTCTAACCTGTCTGAACACAAAGCAGAAGTGAGGTCTGCTGGCAACAGCATAACCGAGCTGCAACTGCTTCTTTCTCAAAGAAACAGGAGGAATACAGAATGATTCAGGTAAATCTGGCAAACTTAATCAATGACTGATTTACTATGGGAAGACTGCCTCATCCTGGATATTCCTGAAATCCTGCTGCTGCATACATTGCTCAGCTTCTGTTTTCATAAATCCAGAGTTTACCCCTGTTGCAGATCATCAAAAAGCGGTCTTCTCTGATATGTGGATTAATGTCACAAAGCTGAGTGCTGGCAACCTCAGTACTACAACATAGCAAGTTCCATTATTTCAGGTCCATTTTCCTGGTAAATCATGCAAATTCTTTCAATGCTTTCTATTCAGGCACAGCTGTAACCCATCACTAAAGAATGAGATTTTTTTTTTTTTCTTTTCCCAGATAGGAGCTTAATTTTATCTTAAAACTTTAACATTATAACTTTTCATTGAATCAAGTTTAAGATGATCTTCATTAGGAAAGCAAAATTAACCTGCTTGAGCATGTGGAATAGCAGGCTTCTCCATAAGGAATGACATCACTGACTTGGTGATACAGTGTCATGATGCCAAAAACTCCCTACTTCACAGGACAGGAAAAGCTCTTTCCACTTCGGAAGGTGAGGTATCAGCTGCCTTCCTGCAAGAAATCCGTAGCTATGTTTCCAGCAGAATACTTTCCAGTATTCAGTAGCGTTGATGTGCAATGCAAAACCATCATGGGAAAAGCTGACATCAAGCAGGCTCTAGACCTGGTAGTGGAGAAGCAGCCTGTACCTCTCCTTTGGAGTGAGATACAGGAATGGCAAGAACCCCCCACAACTGATGATCTGTTTACTTCTGTCTCAGAATTCCCACTAATGTCCCTGGGAATGTACAAGATCTCTGTTATTTCTTCACATCAAGTGGCCACAGTTGAATACTGTCTGTAGATTTAGGACTGTTACACATTTTCACATGTGGACAAATAGTCCCAATCCAAATTAAATTGGAGCACTTGTTCTTCTGGTCATCAGTCTAATTCTTCAGTTTTTTAATTTTGCCCAACCCTGGAAATATTCTCCTACAATATCAAAAGTGGTGGAAATTAAAAACATTTAGTCTTGCATCTAATTAGCAAAATACTACCAACATACCAGCCTTTGCAAGCAAATATGCCTTCTATGAATTGTTCTCTCCTAACAGAAAACTGTCTTGAGTTGTATGCAATGTAGAACTTTTCCTACAGTTGCAATCATGTAGGCTGAAACTATATAACTAGAGATTATAGCTCCACTTCTCCAGAGGACATGGTATTGGCTTTCTCCCTGCAGACTCTGACTGCACAGCCTGGTGTCGTATCACAATTTATTCACCCTATTGAAGTTCATCATGTTTTAAACACATAAAATCCTGATCATATCTTTACCCAAGTATGTGCATTAAACAAACCACAGTTTGTCTGGCACTGGCCGCATGAAGAGACGCATCTCTTCATGCTTCCAATGTGCATCCAATGTATTACGGGTGTGTGTTTCACTGTGAAAGTGAAACTAGACAGAATGCTGTTTAAAGAATAAAGTGAGGTGACATCACTCTGCCTACTAAATTAGAAGTTTACTCATTGCCTCTCCAGGTCTCAGCTGACCCGATTTGGATTTTAACCAGCAAGTAAACAAGCCCCATTAACGACACTATTCAACACCACCGCTAGCAAGATGCCAATACGCTTATAGTTACACAATATTTCAGACCATCAACACCCAGTCACTAATTTAAAAAAACTGACCTTTTCAATTCACCACGTGGATGAGCCTGGTAAGTCAAAGGACAAGGAAAAATCTTATAAAAAAGGAGAAAGACAGCTGCCAAGGGTGCGATTGGATCAACTTCAGAGTAAGTCTGTGGAACAGAGTGGCATTTGCAAAGGCACTGAAGCTCTCTCATGGCATCAGGCTGGTGGTGGTGACAGAGCCATCTGTCCTGTCTTTTTTGCCCTTTCCTGTCTGCCATTAATTTTCCACAAAGGCTCCACGCGACAGTCCCCTTGTAGTGACCATACTTGGAAACAAGGTGTATGACAGGCAGGGGGAGAATGGCAATAATCTCTAAGAGCCCCCGTGTTACGGCATGGGAAAAAATAGCTGAGAGTTCGCAAAGTAGAGAAGAAGAAGTGAAAACCGAGAAGATCTGCTGACAGGAGGATTCAGCAGGCACGCACCCCCTCGTTACACGCGCCTTTGAACGTCGGCACAGGAGCAGCGGCGCGCGCTCCTTGTGCCCGCGCTGCCGGCAGTAAAACAACGGGAGTGGTTCTGGAGCAGCTGCCTCTGTAAGAGGAGAGGTGCCTGTCGCTGTCCTGCAAAGTTACAGTTTTATAGGAGCCTGTATTTTAACACTTCTGAAACTCTTCTCATTTCTTGCGCTAATCGTGCCAGGCCTTCGTTCCGCAAACTGTTCCTCGGGGCCAAAGCCTGTGTTTAAAGTTAAGATATATTGCTGAGCTGCATCTGTAACAAGTAAGATCGCGTGCCACGTGTCGTCTTTTAAAGTCAACACCCATCAACGTGATCTCAGCCGCAGCATACACAGAAATTAGTCTAGTTTGCTTTATGTTCAGATTGGTGCTATTCTTAGAAGCAGACAAGTCTAGACGTGTTTTACAGAGTTTGATTACACAAATTCCAGGTCAGAGATATTATGCTAAAATTCAGTTCTACTTCCCATATATTCAGTTACCATGTTCATCATTAGACTGTCTGAGTATCTTACAGTATTGCTTCATGCAATGCAATTAACGCTTATCTCACTTTTATTCTCTCACATTTCCCCCAAGAAGGATCCAAGGAGGGGTTTTGTTTTCAAATCTTAAAAGTAATAATGCGTGCACACACCCACGTGCACGCACTGCTGCGTGGCCAAGTGAGTACGAAATGAGCTGTGTAGTTGGAGAGAAGATTATTTCATTTAGTGATGATTGGTGGTTATCAAGAGAGGTTGCACAGGCTGGCAAGCTCTCAGGCTTGTTATTGCTGAAACTCATGCTGGACCCAAAGACTGAGTCCTGCAGTCTCTGCCAATAGGCTTCCTTCAAACTGATTTTAAGGTAGAAATGCCTTACTGACTCTTGAAGATCTTGACTGCATGTCTCATTGTGTGGGGGTTTTCCATGGAAAGAGTGAGAAATGGGTGTTTAGTAAGACTGTGACTGTACCAAAAGATGAATACTTCCCCAGCCTTTACTCCAATTCCATGTTACTGTTCACAGGACCCGGTAGGATAAATGAGCTCATATGATGAGCTCACATTTTTATTTCACCTTGTTTCTGTTACACTGGAGATGTACTAGTGCTTTGGCAGAAACAGAGAGACCTGCACAGACATGTCTTGAAGTGACTTGTGCAGATATTCATGACAGCAGATAAGGCCCAATACTTCTCAGAATTGGTGACTTTCCTCTTGTTTTCTTCCTTTCTATTAAGACAAGGAATGAGACACGTAAATTATATTATGCTGAAAATGCCTGTTTTGCTTTCAGAGTAGGAAAAATCTTTTATTCCTGTCAAGGTTTAGGGCTGGGCCAGCCACTAGATGAATGACAGATGCTATCTATTAACCACTTGCCCTTCTCAAAGGGGAAGAGAAAAGGAGTAAGGGAGAGAGACTTATGAATTGGAAAAAAAAACAACCAAAACCAGATTTAATGAAAATAATAACAAAAAAATGGAATATATACAAATATATTCAAAACTAATATTGAACCCAACCCCCGTAATAGCAATTATGTCACTGTCACCACTGATGCTGTGGAGCAGGCACTGGGGAAGTCCCAGACTGGACTCAGTGGAAGACATGAACCGGATTCAGGAACTGGATTCAGGAGCACATGGATCTGGATCAAAAGCAGAATGGACAGAGTCATCCTCAGATGCCAACCATTGAAGAAGAGAGCTTGACACTCGTGATTCCTTTATATTGAATATGATGTACGTGGTTTGGAATACCTTGTTGGTCAGTTTAGTGTCCTCTGTCCTGTCCAGTCCTCCCCATAGGTGCAGCCTTTTACATTCTGCACCCCCAGTGTGGTACACAAAATTTAGCAGTGACCTTGGTCTCTGTAGGAGGAAGTATAAATGAGAGCCTTTCTGCAAACCAATCCTTAGTAATAACTGTAAACATGGAGTGTTCCCACTTGTAGAAGCAGACACTGTCTGCAAAAATATGCCATTAACTTCAGACAGTGCAGTTACTTAGAAGTGACTGAGCTGAAAAGTAAAATCACTGAACAGAATTGGTTTTGTTCTAACTGAAACCAGAACAATTCCTCTTTCATTTCAACTTCTGAGATAGCCTCTGCTTAATAAAGTTGGATATATCTCTCTCTCCTATCAAGTATGTTCTAACCTTATGTGACCAACTGAACCATGACATGGTTAAACCAAGTGCTCAAAACAGCTTATTTGCTCAGCCATTTATTTAATGTATTTTTTGATGTCCTGGGTAAATTCTGCTGTCTTCTAGTTAGAACTAGAGGTGCAAAGTTTCTGAAAGGTTTGAAGCCACAGGAAGCAACATTCCTCCCCAAGGTTTTTCAGGTTTTCTTGTAGTTCTTTATTTTCTAATAACTGAAGTTCAAAACATCAATGTGGGCTGCTTACTTGTAACCAAACCCAAATTTTCTTAACTTTTAGAATGTGACTTACACTGTTTAGTTAGAAAAATCTGTGTGTGTTTCTGGTGGAAATACGAGAAATATGAGTGTTCAATCCTGGATGCTTTAAGGATATGAAAGATGCAAACTTTGCAAGAGAAGTAATGCTTTTTAGATTCTTGTCTAGCTACATCACTTCTTAAAAACTTTGTGTTTATATATGTGTTCTTTAGGTTCAAATAACGAAAATATTGCTAATAGCTAATACTCAGCTTTACTCCACGAACATGTATGTGGAGATATTTTTGTATTACCGACACTGCACAATATTAAGTTATTTGACCTAAGAAATAAAAAAAATAAATAACTCAAAGCTTCAAGTTTTCCAGTGACGTAGCATCATGTGAAAGGCTTAATTTTTATAGACAGAAAATTCATTTTTTGATGTTCACCAACTATGTCCTTTAAGGAAATACTCCAGAGGTTCTCTCATTGTTCCTTTCAAAAGAAAGTATCTCTTCTCTGGAAAATGTTTCCTTTTAATTTTTCCAAAGCTTTCCAATATTTTGCACCTCCATCCACAGAAAAAAAAAAAAAAAGTGATGAAACCAGCTTCATATTCTGAAATTTCCAGGTTTTCTCCCAGACTCTCAGACCTCTAATTGGCTTGCAGGACCCCAACATAACTACTGTTCCTCCTGTGTAGTTATTGACAGAGAGGATGTAGTTGTTCGGAGTGGATGGCAGCTGTACAAGAAGGTGCTACCTTGCCTCTTCCCCTTCACTAGAAGCTGCTGCGGAAATACTCCTGTACCCTGAAGAAATAATGACTGTGGTTGCTTAACACTCAGGATTCATGCAGATGAGAGATTTTTTTGTATCATCCTTATGTTTGTAGACTTGCTTAAAGTTTAGGTCTGAATGCAAGCTTTGGGAGTTTTGAGATGTGCAGTTTTGTTCACAGATGACTTCTGGGGACACCAGTGACTAGGTAGCTTTGTAGATAGTGTCCAATGGAGACAATTAAACTGCAGTTGACTTTTCTGCCTATGCTAAAGTAGGCTGTCCTTTGAACAGCCTTCTAAATTTTTTAGAGATATGTGAGAGAACTTCAGGCAGTAATCAAATTCAGTTAATCTGGGCTACTCAGGACGTTCTGGCCAAGAGTTGTTGAATATGACATTGTAATAATTTCTTGGCTACCGATGTTAGAGGTGCTTTTATCATCATTTATCTCATGAATATGATAGCATTATTTTTCCATTAAAGAGGAAGAACTCAAGGACAGGAAGAGCATAAGTGAACACCCTGCCATTGAATGATTAAGATGAAGGGTCTGGGGCCACAAGCAAGGGCTTTGCTGTCAGAGGGTGACCTGTGACCATTGACCACATGTGGCCACAAAGGTTTTGGCTGTTCCCTGTGCTTTGAGGCAATCTGTCCATCAGAGAATTGAACGTGTGACAGCTACCTATGTCCCTGGGGACTCCTGGCCTTATCCTTGGGTTGAAATATACCTCCAGTAGGTCAAATCTGGATGAGGATATGCCATCCTTCATTCCTCTTGTTTATTGCATGGAAAAAACCTGAGCTCAGCACCTTCTCAGCAATGTGGGACTGCAGGGGGTGGAAACTACCCCTGGATGGAGATTGTGTCACAGGGTGGGACACCCTGGGGCTACCAGCGGGTTTCATGTCTGACTGTTGACCAGGGCCAAGGGAAAACCCTGTGTCATATCACTAGGAACAGGGACAGAAAGGAAATGGAGTAGCTGTATTGGGGAGGCCACATGTGACTACACAGGGTCTGCTTACCCTGTGAGCACTCACTGGTGGCTGGCAATGCCAGTGACCACACAGCTTCATAGGCCATCTTGGAGTGTTATGTTTGCTGGAAAAAATTAAACCAGAGTTTACTTTTTTGCCTGTGTTAATGTAGGTTGCCCTTTGAACTGCCTTTCACCTTTCTGGGAATGTAGTAGCAAGGTAAGTGCTGTGAGACTCAGCATTGTTTGGTTTCTGGAGAGAGAGAGTCTTCCAGATAATCCATAAAGCTTTGTAATGGAAAATTTCATTTTTCTTGCTGATGCAATGACTTTTCAAATCAGTGGCTATTTTGCACATACCTACCTGCAAACTATAATTACTTTTTTAAAATTTTATTGTGTGGGGAGAGGATTATACTAACATACGTGAAAAAATATGAATTAGTGGCTGATAGTGTTGAAAGGTCTGGAATACTTTACAGAACAACACATGGGAGACAAACGCTAGAAATGAGAAAATCGGTAGTTACATGGAGCATTCAGTTCAGTACAACTTGACAAGATCTAAAAGTGGGTCTGCTTGGTTACCACCACCTACCTTATTATGTCAGGGCCATTTTGATCTACACCTTGGGCTTGAATTGGGAAACATGATGAATTTAAAATACGAGTTCCTACAGATGAAGCTGAAGAGCTGCTTCAGTATATTTCTATTCACTGTGAGGTGGGCCCACACATAGTTGATAAAGCTTTTTTCAATATCAGATGTTCTTTAATATTCTGTAATTTTTATGGCCTGAATGTTGCCTCAAACTACCCTTGGCACATGTGCAATGAAAGGTCCTCATAAACAAATGCACCAAAATCAGGGCTAGTCATTCTTGGAAATTTCTGATTGCTGCTGATGCTAGACCACATCTGTTGGTGCTAGTGCAAGCAATGTGTCCAGGTGCACAGAAGTAGCTAGGAAGATGTAGGCAGTTTGGGGTTTATATGCTCATATGGACAAGCATAGGCACGTTGCTCCTCATATTGTCCTCCTCATATTGCCTATGTGTTGGCCATCACTTGAAGGGAGCTCTCTTGATTATCTGAAAGGATTCTCAATATCATAAAGAGTCCAAATTGTTTTGGGTGCCTCTCAGATGGAAAATGAGTGGTCAAAGGAAATCTTTAAAGTATGCACTCTGGAGAGCACAATACTTGGATTTATTCTTCACCAAAACTGCTCACTGAAATCAGACATGGAGAGTCCACAGAGTTCCTGTGGCAGGGCTTCTTATGTCACTTTTGTCAAATTGAGAATTTGGGACAGTTTTGACCCAAAAGGTATTGGTAAAATTCATTCCTTAGCTAGTTCCGCTCAGCTAGGTGTGTTTGAGGGAACCCTGTTGCTTTCCTGTAATCTGTAGGGTTCCACTTCCTTTGGTAGAATGAAAGCAGCAGATCAACAACAGGAGAGTAAAACCATCCAGGAGGGTCGAAGTGCGCTGTTAGAAGATGAAGTTACATTTGCATAAAATGAATGGAAACCTCTGGTCCAGGCCATCCATGATTATGCCACCTTTGATACCTGAGTTGGTTGTTCAGTTGGAGAAAACTTGAAGAACATATATGGCTTGAGACACCAAGAAATTCTATTAGGTAGTGTGGATAATACATACAGGATTGTAGCACAGGAGCTATCCTTTACAAGGGGAGCAGTGGATTTGACAAGTGAACCGAAAAGAGGTTTAGAGATTCTGGATGGATACAGTGATGCACAAATAGAAGTTCATGAGGACATTGCTTCATCGTTATGTAATGGAATCGGTCGCTGTCTATAATTGTCCAACTGGACTACTTAAATGAACTGAATAACTAATTGAACTTGTCTCATGTTATAAACGTTTTTCATCTGGGCTTTTTTTCAGTGATCCCTGTAATGTCATCGTGGCTAATTTTAGCTGCCATTTTTCCCTTGAAGATATTTACCAACACAGTGCTCTCAGCCTGTTGTAGTACAGGAAGTTGGGGCTGCAGGGTGTCTCTCCAGGCTGAATGCTCTCCTGTCAATGAGATCAAATTATAAGTGGCTGCACTAATCTGCCTATCATCAGAAATAGCCAAAGAAAAATGCACAAATGTAAACATAAAAGGGAGCTCTCATAATTTGCATACTTGTCATACTTCACCATAAATCAGCCTAAATGCCAGCAGGCTTGCTGTTTTTGACACAGTCTTGAGTCTAGCTTCAGTTGTTGACATCTTATCTCCTCACAAGATACTGTATATTAGTAAAGTTAATTGACTAATCATTTTCATCACTGTGAGTGTAAGTAAATAATTCCATCTATTTCTACCTAGGCTTCTGTTTACGGTCCGAGGGTGCCAAGCATTCAGACTAAATGAAAATATACCCTGTAGTAACCACGCACGGCATCCCCCATAACAAGCTGCAGAAACTCTCTGAAGCATTGCTGTTATGTTGTGGGGAATCCAGAGAATCTTAGGCTTAACTCGCCGTGCCGGCCAGCCTCCTGCAGGGCTGGCCAGGCAGAGGCTGGGACGACAGGAGGATGCATCTGGGCAGACCCATGCTAGAGCACCGGCATCTGTCATTTTTAGGGGAAGGAGGCAGGTCTGCAAGTAATGGATTAGAGGTGGCTGAGAATGTGCACGAGATGATATGGTAACACATGCTTCAGCTAGAGGAGAGGAGCTGGAGAGTTATCTGATGTTTTCCATCTTGTGACTGTCCCCACACAATCAGCCATAAATATTTTGTTCCTTTGACCAGGTTTTCCTAATGGTGGGGAAGGGAAATGTGCTGCTGCTTCTTCCTTCCATATCTTTGACATGTGGTGATTTAAAGAAAAACTGACTGTGAAATAAACCTTGTCTGTACTTGTGTTATCAGTGACATGACTTTGGTGGGGGTGAGTGTTAGTAGTCCTGAAATCCTGCTCTAATTTCTGATGAAAATTTTCTAGGTGATGTAGGGACAAGTTATCAAGTTCCTACCTCCCCATTTGTCCCACAGGAATACATGACCAGGTTTTTTTTGCAGCTCTATCTCAGAGTTAGTTAGGGATTGTTTGAGATCCGCAGACTGCCTGTATGGTGTGTTGTGTTCTGTTTCTTTCTTTGTGCTAAATCTTACTTTGTGTAGAAAAGTGTCTCAGGTTTTCACTGGGCACTGTGTGTCTAAAAGATACAGACTCAACACTGTCACTGATTCTGACTCGTTTGTAGGACTTGCTCCAGAAACTTTTCCCCTCAAGCCTCCCCCTCTGTGTATAGGAGAGTCGGGTCCTGTGCTGGCTGATGTATTTCCTTGCTTACTTTGGTCCTTTTTCTTCCTGCCGTGACTTCTTGCCATTAAGGGTCTTGATTAGTGCTGGTGATTTTTGCCATGCACAACCACCTGGTTTGAGACCACCAACTCATTTTCCCTGCTGGGCTGCAGCCAGGAAACAACTGCTGACTGCTGCCAAGGCTGGTCTTGCTCACACCCGGGGTTTACAGGTGAAAGGCTTGCAGCAAAATGCTGAGACTAGAACAGTTTATTTCCTGACAGACAATGCCAACCTGGTTGTTGTCAGCAGCTTTAGCACACTCTCGCGAGAACCAAACTAAACCCTACCTTTTCTGCTCATTAGGTTACAAAAAGTGATGACAGATAATTGCTTCTGCACAAAATGAGCTTTAAAGAACAGCTTTTTTAGATTTAAAAAGCTGAACTGTAACTGAGAAAAACACCTAACCACATGCTTAAGTATCTCTATATTCATCTGCACTTAAGGAAGGGCTTTCTTGAATAAGTAGGGACCTAAACACTTAGTCAAATCCTTCTAGTAATGAAGATTTTAGTACACAAACTTGCAGGTTTAAAATCCATTTCACCAAATAAAAAGGTCATTTATGCTTTAATTTAAAGAAATAAAGAATAAAATAAAGAAAAAAATAAATTATTCTAGTGTATGTTATTTCACATCTATAGAATGTTTCCATTTCCAAAAAGCTCTCATATTAATTCCCCAAATGAAGTTCTGTTGACATCTTTCTGTGTTTAGCTTATGATGGTCTTAGCTTATGAGACCTTTACTAATTTTCATCTCATTCTAACATGCAAAAAAACTTTAACGTGGTTATATCATAACAGAATCTTGTATGCAAATCATATTTGCTTCCGACCAACTTGTCCTCTGAGGAGCAGGGTTGTGTAAAAGGTGTGGGGGAGGGAGCTAAATGTAACATTTAATGGGAAGTCCATTCAAACCCTCTAGCAACTGGAACTAATGGGGACAGACAGGGTTGTGAAATGTGAGCCTACAAGATTTCCACTGAGAGATATCCATTCCACTTTGTCCTCCCAGGCCTTACTTCCCAGAGATGTTGAGTTCTTTTCTTTAAATCAGTTCAGATATTTATGAATAAGAGCAGTTCCACAGTGATTTCTTTCTTGAAAGCCAAGAAATCTTCCCATATAGAGGGAATGTTTCTAGCAGTGTTTTAGGCTGTTGGCTTTCTGAGGTAGCATGTTGCATCTTTTTTCTACCCAATGCAGTGAATTGGTCTTTGACTGTGATTTCATTTCCACAGAAAACAAAACAAAACAAAAGTATGGTTCTTTGAGGAAATAAGCTTTAATAATAGAAGTTTTTTGCATTATAATTGGTAACAGTTTAGCCTTACACAATCCTTAGGGATATAGCAGATGTTAACAGTAACAGCATGTTCAGCAGAGCTTTCTGTGGATGGACAGCCCAGATTATTATAACTGATGGAAGAGAGGATATTTTAACAAATGAAAATATGTGCAGATGAGCATATATTGCAGGTTTCTGAGTCTAATTCTGACCTGTTGATGTATTGGACACTGAACACTGCACCATCTGAATGCTTTGAACATCTGAATATCTATGAACAACTGAACTATGAATATCTGAACACTTTATGTATTGTGAAAATTAAGTAGAGACACTTCTGCATGTTCTTGCTGGTTAGAATTCAAATTTTGAGTCCAGTGTAATCAACAGTCTTTAGTAATTGGAAATGTGCTTTACTACTTTGCTAGTAACAGAGTAATTTTGTGTCGAGCTCAGCATGAACACCCACTGCAACAGTGCCAGCCTAATTCAGGTTACTGAGTACCCAGCAGCTCTGGAAACAGAGGACTCTGAATATGCTGAAAGGGACAAAGTAGCCTTAGAAAGTAGACAGGACAAAGGAATTCCTCTGGATGGCAAAACCAAATTCTTTTTATTTCAGAGAGGTGGGAGAAAAGGAGAAGGGGTGGGGAGAAAAAGACAGTCCATTGATGCAGCAATGGGGAACTGCAGATGTTGCTGAGTGAAGACTAAGAAGTGCAGTCTTCTGAGATGTCATGAGGATTTAGTCAATTGGATCCCATGCTCGTCTCTGGGTAGTGAGGTATTTCAGGCCAACTGCTTTGCATGGATCAGATTTATTATTTACTTGGCCACCCAGCTGGCTGGAAGACGGCTGGCATGGTAGTGAGAAAGTCTTCTGGATCTAGTTTAGTGTACAGCACCTTTGATATTTATGTTGTCTCCTTCTCCTAATAATATCTGAGCTGGAAATATCCCTGATTGCAAGGATTAGGAAAAAAAGGAAGTGTAGGGAAAAATATGGTAGTCCAGAAAAAGAGTTTTCATGATGAAAAGAACTTCCATAAGATCATTCCTCAGTGGCTAAACTGCTTCAGTGACTACAAGGGCAAGCAGGGAACTGGGTATACTGGGAAGTCTTAAATGCAAACCGAGGGCACTGCAGGCTGTGCTGGGGAAGCTGGAGGCATTTATAGCTGTGGTGCCAAGGAGAACACTTGCAGCCTGCACTGGAGTCAAAAATAGTGTTAGTGTTTCACTGTCTGCATTTATAGCAAGGAAAGATATTTAAGAATAAGAAGGGAAAATTCCTTTAAATCAAAAGTAGTACTGCTCTCATCTCTCCACTAGCATGCTCACCACTTAGACATGGAGGAGAAGAATAAGGATGGACTGCTGTATGTTTTCACTTTTGTACAAGCTTTAACCATCAAACCCACAGTATAGAAACATTATAGCAGCATATGGTTAGAAAATGGAATACAGTTGTAAAGTAATTCAGATGCTCTTCTTCCTGATATAGTCTTTAAATCTCATTAGTGTTTCCACCAAACAGGATGTTAGATCTGGGAGCATCTTTGCTTGAAAATACTATGCCCTTCCAAAATGAAAGCTCTTTTCTTTGAGCAGTGAATGTATATCAATGCTGAAAATACCAAGAGGTGGAATCTCTCATGCAAAATTTAGTGCAATCTTAACGACCGTATCAGGATCATAATGAAAGCTTTTATGTGACTGGACCCATACATGTGTTGCATAGAATTAATTGTTGAGAAGTGAAATGTGTGGGTGATGTCAGCCTGGAAATATCTAATCAAGAAGTCTGGTGGTAGGTTACCTTCAAACATGTAACCCATTTAACCTGTAACATAATGAGGATAACTGTAGAGCTTCAAGTAGCTGCCCAGCAACTCTAGATATAGTTTGGAGATTATTTATGTTTAGCTAGTCTGGTACAAAACTCCAACATGCGATGGTCTCACCTACTTGGATCGTTTACTGATGACTTGTAACTGTAATCAGATTTTGTAAAAATGAGCTATTATTTGTATGGGTTTTTTTAGTGAATTTGCCCTGAACTTATTTTTGGCTGCTTAAGAAAGCAGTCCAAACCAAATTTCACACCCCTGCCACACCTCTTCCTGGACATGAGATAAGGAAGGGCTCACAGTACTGGAAGTGCCAAGTTCAGTCCTGCTCTACTTAATAACTCAATGCCTGGAGAAACTCTGTGTGCCCACAGTCCCAAGACATGTCTGTGGGTAGTTTTTCTGACTATGGATCAAAATTGTGAAACTCAGTTAACTGACTCCTCTTTTGTATGTTTTCAATAATATGATCTTGTAAAATTTTTGCTACTTACAAAATTCTAAATAGTTAGACGCACTTTTTGCTAAGTAATTTAGCAGCATAAGTCTAGAGAAAGTCAAGGACACTTGTCCTTCTATTTTATTTAAGCATATAGGGTCTATTAGGTGCACATACAGGGGAAAACTATACTTCTAGACAAATATTACAATTTAATAACCATTCCTATTGCTTTTATGCAGCATTTTGATGGGTAATGCTAGACCAGGTGATATAAATGACAAGCAGATGGATATTCTTCAGGGAAGTCATTTATGCCTTGTAAAACATTGTCATGGAGCCTTGGACTGGTAGGTATTAGGCACAAGACTCCATCTTCCTGTGCTTACACTGTCATGACTACCAACTGTGTCAGTAACGTCAAGAGAGAGATGAGACTTTATCTTTAGTATTATCTGTATGTCTTTAATTTTGTTTCATACTGCAGTGTCAAAAACACTTAGCAGGAGTTGTTTCATCTGAGCTATCAATGACCAACATAGTTTCCTTTTTCTGTATGTAACACATGCAGAGCAAATAATGTAAAACAGTGGGCAAAGATCATTTTTTTAAAAAATAGCCTTTCTGGGACAGATACTATGCGAAGTGTCTACTGATTGAGCTAAATTGGCAAATGACAGGCATTTTTACATGGTCACCACCTTGTAGACTCTACTGTTGCTCTGTGGCAGCCTATAACAGCTCCTTGACACATCCAGGAATACCATTTTCCCAGGTTCAGTTTATTCCTAGTTACCTATACAGAAATTGGAGCAATTTCACTGGTAGCAGAGAAAACACCAAAGAGTGTTGCACTAACTTAGAACAACTGCATGGGCATCATGACTTTCTCAAACCCAGTTGTCAGTATACTGATTAAGAAGGGATCTATTGTATTGGAAAAGTGTTTACTGTCAAAATGAATGAAATAGGACATGGATAATTAGGATGGTCGTGTTACTGGAAAGGAAACAGGGAGCAAGCTCCTAATTCTATTTGAAGCTAATTAGGTGTCCTGTCACTTTGATGAGATATTTGGACTCACAGAATCTGCTTTGTTGAGGGTATTTCTTCTTTAATTGGCCTGTCAATTACAATTTGTCATGAAATGCTGTAAACTACTTACAGCTTGTTATCACTCTGTCTTATAAAACGAGTCCTAGGTTTTCTTTCCTTTTCTTTTCTTTTTATTTGACAAAAATATATATATATATATATATAAATTACAATTAAAATGCATACTGGTTGTTATTCTCTGCATTTAACTGTATTTGTTATTCACTTTGATGCTTTCATCATTTTCAGGACTGAACTACTGAAGTATTCCACAAGTGCAAGGGTAGGAGTTACACTCGTTATGTTTGTTGTAATGGAAAAATTAGATATAAATTGAATATGGGACATGGGACCCAGTGTTACTCTTTCCTGGCATGATGGGCCAAGAATGCTAAAACTGAATCAGAGAAGCAGGAGAATATCTGCCTTACTGGAACAAGACATTTTTTACATCATTAAGCTTTAACTGAGAAACTAAGAATTAGCAAGTACTTTTTAGAAGGAGCATGGAAATAATCAAGTGTGAAATAGCAATCTATTGACCTCTGGTAAGTTGATGTCTTGAATTAGGCAACTGCTTTACAATCTTGACAAACAATGCCAGCGATACTGGACTTTTTATGGTAGTTCGCTAGTTACTCAGATGAGGAACGGTCACCATGTGACAAAACATTAACAGCTGACTCAAAGGCATGCTTGGTCAAAGCAAAGGCAAGTGTTTTCCATGTTGGTATTATTTGTTTCTGTTTTCCTGGCTGAGAAAAACAGTTTTGCTAAATGCAAGCGTGCTATATGCTCTTGTTGAGGGACAGTTCCCCTTTAGGAAGCAAAAACCAAAAAGAATTTGCTGTGAACATACACTGTTGAGAAAACCAATAGTGTTAACCACTACATGAATTTACTTCTTTTGTTCCTGGGCATGCAGTGCCTGTATTCTTACAGAACCGCAGTAGCCAGTATTTAGTCTCTGTTCTTGTCCTTTCCCTTTACACCATTCAGGTGCTATGAAAGAGTTATTTTTAAACAGAATTCTATAGGAAAATCACCTTTTCTCCCTCTCCAGTGACAGACCAAGCTGGAGAGGGCAGGATCAGCTCTAAGTGCTCTTCAACTGTGTGTGGAATTAAACGGGTGCCATAAATCCAGGAATAAGTATATTGTGGATGTGAATGTCAAAACCTAAGTCCATATTGTACTCTAGTAACTCTTATAAATATGGAAGCTATCTGAGGTTTCTGGCTAAGCCAAATCCTCTTTCTCTCCTCTTATGAATTGCAGCAAAATATCCTGATCTTAGGAGGTGTGAAATGCGTTTTGCAAAACAGCATGTGTTTGAAAGCACTCAGCCCAGTCTCACTTTCGAATGAAGAACAGCCTGCATTAAGACTTTTTCCAAAGTCTGGATTATGTAGAGAAATAGTAATTTCCTCTCTGGATTTCCTCCCCTTTTTTCCTGAGTCCAGGTTCTGTTAACACACATTCAGCTACTTTCCTCTGCAACAAAATGTTTATAAGTTTGTGGCCTTTGCTTCATTTTGAGACTAGACTAATGCAGTTGGAAGAGACCTACAATGATCATCTAGTTCAACAGCCATTTTAGGTTTTGGCCGTGACTTGGATTCGAAGTGAGGTGGCTGCAGCTACAACACAGACTAGTGACCACTCTACAATCGCAGCCACCCGGCATCTGGCGCCACCGCCATACACAGACACTGAACACTCGCCCCTTATTCTGCTGCTATGTCTAGTGGTGTGACTTAAAATTTGATTTGGGTAGGAGAATTAAAAAAGCTAAATAAAATGATGACTCAAAATGCTACAAGTTCGTCAACCCCTTGAATAGCTGTTTACACTCCTACTTTTACTATAAATTGGTACCTCACGGCTTCTGTGTATAAGACAGTGAGCTAGTCTAGCGAGATGACCTAGTTATTTTTAAAGCCCACTTATGTCAATGCTCTCTGTCCTGTGACCATGTTGGCCACCATTATTTCGGGGTGAGGTCAGTCTTTTTCTTTGCTCGGGCTGCTTGCCAGTTTCTCAACACCTGCCTTGAAAGTGACAGCTCTATGGGTGTCCTCATAAATTACAAATCATGTGCCTCTGCCTTGATGCCTTGGGACAGGCACAAAGTTAGAAACTGCCCTGTAACCCAAGCCCCGGGGCTGCTGCATGGGACAGCTGAGCAGCAGGCAGTGAGCCGCAGCAGCGGGGGGCCGGCTATGCTGCAGACCCTGGGGGCAGAGCCCAGGCTGGCATGGTGGAAACTCTGCATGCACCAGTGCCAGCGGGCATGTGGCTGTGCCTGCTGAGATCCAGGGCTGGCCCCTAGGTAGGGGTCTTGCCCCACAGGAAGGGGTGGAGAAACCAAACAGCTGACAAGGATATGCAGTGGGTTTTGTGCCGCACCTCTGCCCTTGCGTGCCTGGGACGAACTGAACCGGCAGGGACGGGATGGGGTCTGGGGCTCTCCACACTGAATGGACAATCCTGTGCACAGTTGTCACTATCCTTTGCCACTTCCCAGCTTCTCAGCTACAGTGCTGGCATATAATTGACCACAGCACTAATTTAGTGATTTGTTTTCCTCCTTCCAGTGTGTGCTGCACAGTCCTAAAGCTTGAATTCAGCAAAACTCTTATGTGCTCCCCTTGCCCCCAAACCTAGCTGCTCAGCCTACCCTGCTCTCACCACCCTCACCATACAGGTTACCTCCAACTGCAGGGAAACTTTAGACACATCAGATAAGATGCAACACCCCACTGCCCTAATCTGGTCACCCTTTTCCAAGATATGTTTTGTCCTCCTGTGTTGCAGGATCCATGCCTGATAGATCTGAAGGTCTGGGGAGCAGCACCTGCAATGGTCCTTTCTCAGCTCCATAACTACAGGTGTCAGACACAATTGTTAATGCGATCCCCAATGGACTGTTAATTCTGTGAGCTCCTGACACACACATATGAGCTCTCGGCATGGAAAAGCAATACAAACGCTGAAGAGTAGAGGCTGGTCAGGCTTCCTTTTCAAACCACCTGTATGCTGCTTCCAAATATACAAGCAAAATCTGCTACCCTGTTGGCATGGGATCCTTAGCTGGATGACTAAATTGCAGAAAGTGGAACCCTGAATTATTTTAAATGATCCATGAGGTGTATTCTAAGACAGATTACTTTCTCTCTTTCTTCTAGCTAATGGGCATCTTTACATTCCTTTTGACGACTGGGTAGGATGTACGGTTGATGCTCTTGCCCATTCATCAGGAAGAGAAGGCTGCAGAGTGGTGCTGATCTGAGTTGTCTGTAAGCATGCACCACCTTGCTTGCTTTTGATTTTAGATTCATGTGAAAATGAATTGTACTTCCTTACAACTGTGCTTCTGAATATTATGAATATTGATTTCCAAGGGAAATACTGAGCTGTGGCTGATAAATAGGCTGCAAAACAAATTTATTTGCTTTGTGAAATAATGAGGTTACCTCTTACATTTCTTTTTTGGGGGGAGCCATAGATTAGGTCTCATATTGACTGATTGGAGGTGAATGAGTGAGGTTCCAAAGATAACTTGCTCTAAGTTTTGTAACATCGGATGCTCCAATTCCTGCATGTGACTTATCTTCCCAAGCACACCGTATGGGGTTTTTGCCCTGGATCTGGTATGGATCATATTTTTCCTCCTAGAGGGTGGTATTTTCTCCTCAGAAGAAAACATCTGTAACCTCCAGGTAACTCAGGGTAAACCTTGTGGGAATTTACCAATCCAATTTTGTGTTCTGTACTTCCTGAGAATGCTACCACCACAATAATGAAAAAGTGTCTTGGCATAAAAACATGCCATAGAGAAGGAGCTATTAGTGAGAATGACAAAAAATAGTGTCTTAGAGCAGTCATGGCCCAGTGTTTCTGCAATACAGACAAAACACTCTAGTGATAAGGTTCAAATCCCATTCAGTGCTTCCCATACTGTATCTCAAAATAAAATGCATGGAGTTGAAATGTTATTGGTAGAGCTGCATTGTGTACCTTGGCAAGTCTCTTGCTTGGCAAGTCTCTTGGTGAGCTTCTTTCAGCTATTCTTCAAGTTCTTTTCCTCTTCCTCTCCCTTCCCTGTTAGCAACTGCCAGCATTGAGGACTTGAAATCCCTTTTTCCATCTGGCAGCAACAGCAACAGTGATAAGAGTACAGGCATACATGGTTTGAGGTCTGTTGTGGTTTAAGCCCAGCTGTCTACTAAGAACCACACAGCCTCTTGCTCACTACCCCTTGGTGCCTTAAAAATACCTGTCACCCTGTTCCTGCTTCTGGTGACATTTTACAGGTAGATGGAACAATCCAGACAAAACTGTAATATCACAATGTTCAGTTTCTATGATGCAGGGGGAAAACACAAACAAACCCTGAAAAGGCTTTCTTTAGGTCATAGTATCAACAGGTGTGGGAAGATACATGAATCTGGAAGAAAATACATCCAAATGATTTCCTGATGAAAACAGGGGAAAATTAATTTGTTCCTGCAATGAGGATTTGAAATTTGAACCTGATGATAACAAAGGATACACACTCCTCCTTTGGCAGGGAACAAAAATAAAAGAGAATAGTATTAGAAGTTGAAGTTCACCCTAAAGGCTGAAGATCTAATTTCTTCTGTCCAGTTCCAGAACTCTTCTCCTAATATCTCTTTCTTACTCTTTCAGGGTAAGGCTAGGTCTGACACAGTCATCTCTCTGGTCTTAATTTTCTTTGGATGTGAGGGTATTTCATGAACTAACTCTAGGAATGACAGAGGTGGAGATCCCTAGTAGGTCGTGACAATTAGAGGACTATATTAGCACATAAGTTGACTGTCTATAGATTTGAAAGACCAGGTCTTGGAATTTTATGTTGAACTTTAGGCCATTTGTCTGATCTGTCTTTCAGTGATGAAAAAGCCCATGTCCAACTGTACCTTTGGAGAAAAGAACAATTTGCTGTCACTATTATTTGTAGCCAAACACACAAACAAACAAAAAAGCAAGCATTGTAGTTCAAGGTTCTTGAAATGACCCATGTCACCAAAGGGATTGAGAATAGAAACAAAGTAGGAGGAGCATTTCTGGGGAAGGTTGCTCCACCACCAGCAGAGCCTGGGGCCAGCTCCTGTGTCTGCAGCATCCCACCCAGCGCAGCACTGGGTGGCATGCTGAGCAGGAAGCGTGCCCCCTCTCCTCTGGGCCTGGTGGTGACAGCAGCTCCTGGCCCTCAGCCAGGATGGCTGTGGTCCGGGAGAAGGCATTCAGAGGGCTAAGAGGCATCTACTGGCCCAACAGCTGCTCCCAGCTCCTAGGGCAGATGGCAGACAGGGATGGAGCAGCCCGCAAAGCACTGGAACACAGCTCCATGGTTGAGAAGGGAAATGTTGGATGTGCAGGAGAGCTCAGTGGGGGCTAAGGGAGTAAAGTAGGGAAAAACAAATGGGAAAGAGTTCTGTGCTCATTAGTAATATGAATGTAGTGGGTCTGGCTGAGCTGCTTTTCCCCATCCAGCCCTTACGCTGCAGTACTGGGAGCTGGGGGGTGTTGATAACACACCCACGATATG